>RJWM01002061.1:0-137385 GCA_004363535.1 Dasyprocta punctata | reverse complement strand
AGTACATATCAATCACATTAGTGGTGATGTGTTCTAATACACATCTAGGTGGACAATTTCAGCTTAGGGTTCTTTAGTGCTTTATACCATATGTTTCTTTACTTTTAGAACATGGTAAAACAATTTAGCACTTGTGTTTCTTTCTTTGTACTGGTATAATAGATGACCACAAACTGGGTCCTTAAGATCACAGAAATTTCGTTTCTTAAAGTTCTGGAGCTTAGCAGTTTCAAATTAAAGATTATCTCATCTTGAGGTGCTTAATTACATCTACGATGTCACTTTTTTTTTCCAAATAAAATCACTTTCACAGAGCTTGAGGGTTGGACATATATGTTTTTATTTATCTATTTTTTTGAGGGCGAGCATACAGTACTGCCAATCTATGTTTACAAGTTTACATATTTTGTGGAGGTGTTTTGTAAGTGTAAGTTTTAGATTCCACCAGGTAAGCAGAAGCCCAGGGGAGGCAATGGTCATTGTGATAGCTATCTGATATTTGCTGGTTTCATCCAGAACACAATGATTTAATCAATGAAGTCCTTGGCTAATTTTTTTTTCCTGAAGCATCATACAAATTATTCCTCTTCTATTTTGTCTGGACTGATACTTTTTAGCTAACTTCAGCTGTGGAAGTAGGTCCATAACTTCAAATGAAGTTGTCCTTCATCGCTACAAAGCCCACAAAAAAATTGAGGCAAAACTGAGTCAAGAGTAATTAATGACCCAAAGTCAGCTTAATGATGACCACAAGAGTCAATTTGTGTCTGGCAGGTACAGACTCATTCATTTAGTCCACATTTTCATTACAATGAACTTTGCCTCTGCAGAGCTATAATGACTTAAGTAGCTTAATTTTGTTATTCAGGAAATGAAGAACTCAGTTCACATTTTAGCTAATCCATTTACAAGTTGAGAGACCCTAGGCAACTTACTCTATGATGGCTCTGCCTCAGTTTCCGTATCTGTCAAATGGGAATTACACCACCTAAATTGTCTTCATATTGTTTGAAGAAAGCAGAGGAAAATACCCCACACTCATAAATGTTGGCAACCTTTCCCTGTGAGCCCATTTGATAATCATTATACCAAGAACATTTCCCCAAATGAACAAAACTATGTAGTGCTTCCTGACATTTTTCTATTCATACAGAAATGAAAGCAATAAAAAGCCCTGGAATGGAAATCAGGAGAAGTGACTTCTCACCTGAAGATCATTATCTCAGTCTCTTTCTCTGGGCCTCAGTTTCCTTAAGCATCAAATAAAATGCTCTGAACTCTTCAGTCACCCCATAGCCCTTTCACCCCCCAAAAGGTATGATCTGCATCTTGACTAATAAAGTAAGTGTCAAGGAAACTTTCGAATATTTTTTTCCATTTATTCCATAATTCCTCAGCCCTGGCAACCTACCAATAATCTCTTCACTCAGAGAGTAAAATCAGCACAATCTGGAGAAGAAAAGCTAGGCTCTTCTCTGCTGGAAATGAGCATTCGGATTTGGAGGTAAAGCAGGCACCAGAATCTGTGTTTTTTTTTTTTTCTGCCAGACTCAGTACAGAATGTATTCAAGGCCACGCCCCTCCCAGAGTCCCTGGCAGGACACCAACCTCACTCTCACAGGGTCCGTCCGGTGTTTACTGCCACTCCAAAACCTCCCAAGCATGTATTTCATAAAAGCAGGGCCTGTCCAAATCCCCTGTAATGTCTCCAAAGGGAAAGAATGGAGTCAATAATCGAGGCTGTGTCTGCATGCTGTAAATTCCCCAGCCCACTATTTCCCCTTTGGGCTCTCTCTCTCTCACACACACACACACACACACACACACGTGCGCTCACGCACGCGCGCACACAGGCGCACACACACATATAACGCAGCCATAAAGTTATACACTCCTGTTTAATAGACTGAGGATTCAAATTACTGTTGTAGTGTAATAAACCTATCTACAGGGTTTGTGCCTGAGTCTGTACCTGTGTCTGTGCATGTGTGTGTTAGAAAAAGAGAAATTTATAAAGTCTCTCCTTTCTTTGAGGTACTAAATTTTCAAAACGTGTGATTCCTCTGGGACAAGTAAATAAGCTGTCTTCATAGAGCCTGCTACGTAATTTGCAAGCCCAGTGCAATAAGAAAACAAGGGGTCCCTTCAAAACTCACTAAGAATTTCAAAACTGCAGTAGCAGAGCCTAAAACCCAGTGGGAGACCTTCTGAGTGCGGGGCCCTACGCATGTGTGCTAGTCAAATGCCTGCGGAGCTGGCTGGTCTAGTGCTAGCAGAAGACCAGAATTTCCCAGCATGCTCCATTTCTTTAGACTATCCCATCCTGAAGTCCGCTTGCGGAGGCCCGCGGAGTCATGACACTGGGGTGTCTCTGGTAGAACGTGTGGGTTTGCACGTGCTGGACCTTATGCTGATGGAACCAGCAGCAAGTCTACCACTCACCAGTTTCATTTCCAACTTCCCATCAGCCTGTTTCCCTGAATTACAAGGGAGATTAAGTGCATTAAAGTCCATAAAACCCCTAGGACAAAGCCTGGCACATCCTAGGTGTTCGGATTGCTTGGTCCCTTTGGTACAGACCTTGCAGCTAAATTCAGACAAAACCACGCTGGATACTAAGAGGAAAGCTGTCATCGCTGAGACTTAAAGACATTAAGAAGCTCCGAAGTATCATTTCTAATCCGACTTTTTTAAACTTTCTGGATCGTCGGAATTTAGGGACTCGCATATGCATCTGCTGGGAATGGAAGCAAGCTGCAAGAGGGAAACCGGATGGGGAAGGAGTTAGAGAAACAGAGGTTAACGCTGGAGTTTGCACTGTTCCCGGGCTTGTTTTCTTGGCGGAGACAGCCAACTTTCCCGCAGCCAACTTCTTGGAGCGGGGCCTGCAACTCCGCGGCTTCCATTGGTCCACCTGCGGCTGTTGCTACGCGGATGGACCAATGGCGAGCGGGGAAGTCGGACTCCGCCCCTTCCCGGGCAGCGCTGCACTGAACGACCCCTCCTCCCTTGTGCGCACACCGCTGGCGAGGTCGGAGTCAAAGGAGGCGCTCGGCTCTAGTTGGGGGGCGCAGCAGCGGCGGGTTCCTCCAGTGCTTGGCCGAGGTCGGGGCGGGGGCTGGGCTTGCGTGGCGGTTCACCTGCCAGACCCCTGTCCTCTTTCTCGCGGTTCCCCTCGCCCTCCCTGATTGGCACAGCCTGGAAACGCGCGGGGTTTTCGCTGCCCCCCACCCCTTCCTGGTGCCAGTGTGTGCTGTGTTTTAATAACTTTATTAACTCGGTGAAGTCTCGCGAGAGCACCCGCCGCTGCTGTAGCCTCCTTCCGTTCCCCTCTCCAAACTTTCCAA
Organism: Dasyprocta punctata; assembly: GCA_004363535.1. Classification (NCBI taxonomy): domain Eukaryota; kingdom Metazoa; phylum Chordata; class Mammalia; order Rodentia; family Dasyproctidae; genus Dasyprocta; species Dasyprocta punctata. The sequence goes on along the minus strand of RJWM01002061.1, from coordinate 134,038 downwards.
AATTTGGATCTTTATACCACCTCCCCCTGGTGCACACGCATGCGCGCGCGCGCACACACGCACACACACACACACACACACACACACACACACACACACACACAGGTTGTGGAGCATTTGGCATTAAAGGCCAAGGTTTCCCTGCTTTAAAGCAGGGCCTCAGTTTAGAAAGTGGGAATTGTCCAGGACCGAAAGAAAACTGAGCTACACAGAGCACCAGGCATTTCAGGTAAATAATATTGGCGATATTAATAAAAACAATCCTTGCTTGAGGACTTACTGTGCACCCGATACTGCGCTAAGCGATCACCGTTTAAAATTGCTCTGTAGCTGGGTAAACTGAGGCACGGTGAAGCTGTTTCCGAAGTGGGTAGATCATCTCCCAAAATCGGCAGCAAGGACTTGAGTGCTGACGCCATCCTGCCGCACGCGTCCACCTACTCAGCTTCCAATTTAACCAGTGTGGGAGCCGCGGCCCGGAGGAAACGTGCCTTGAGCGAGCCTGCCCAGCTTGGAACTTGCACATCTCTGACACCTGACCCGAAAGTCGCTTCTGTGCCCGCCAGAACGAGCCTGTAAAAGCACGTCTCTAACAGACGGCTGCAGACTTCACGGAATCTCGGTTTCCTGCCGGGAGTGTACATTTTAATTTCGTGAAGAGCCAACCACTTGAGCTTATGTAACATAATGCATTTTTTTTTTCCTGTACAGCTTCCTATTTTTTTTTTTTTTTCCTTTTGTGCAGGGACTTTCTCCCAACTCATCTTGGTCTGGCTTCACCATGGTGGTAGTGAGTATGGCGTGCAGAGTTAGACCTATTGATAGGGGCAGATACAGAAGCGCAGAGACACTGCGACTCTGGCTTAGGGTCACATAGGAAAGCAGCGGCAGACCCAGTACTGAAACACAGATTTTCCTCCACCTTCTTACTCCTTGGCTAGCTTCTCTGCTCCCCATGAATGCTAACAACTCCCCAGTTGTCCTCTTAAAACAACACAATGTTGTGTTTCAAAATGCAGCGATTGGAAATGCAGGAGAGAAAGAAAAATGTCAGAAATGAAATCTATTCTACTTTTTGTTTTACAAACTGCCAGAGAAGCGGCCCCCAAGCCAGGAGCAGGACTGGCTAGTGGAGAACCCTTCGCTGGCGTGGCCCCTGTCTCCCTGGCAGACGTCTCCCTGCCCCCAACCCTCGTTCGGAGCCTGGCACCGGAGGCAAGCGTGTCTGTACTCGGTCTGCTGCCGTCTGACTGGCTCAGCAGAAAGGCCCAGCCGGCCTCGAGTCCCGGCCAGATGACCTGGGCTCGCCCACCTCCTACCCCTGCGTGGCGCTGGCTCAGGGTTTCTTTTCGGATGACTTAGAGGAGATGCGTTTGAATTCCCCACAGGACACCAATCCCCAGCTGGCCAAAACCTCTGCAGCTCCACCCATCCCCAGACACCCTGGGTCCCAGAAAGATAGCGCTGTCTCTTTCCTTAAATCCCCAGGGCTTAGGAAGCTCAGCCGAAACCCTCCTTATAATCTTGCGCCATAAAGTTTATCTCCTCAAACTTTTCTTTAAAACCTATGGAAAACAAAAACGAGATTCGCAGCAGAGCAGATGATGGTGTTTGCGGAGGCTGATAGGACCGCTGGCTGTTTTCCCCAGGAGCCCACCGCAACTCTTCCTGCAGCCCTGAGTGCTAAGTCCTTGCGTGGCAGGGCAGCTTTTCACCCGCACGCTCACCTGAGCCCCTCCTCCGGGAACCCCCAACGCCTCCCACGCTCTGCCCGGTGAGGGAGCCGCCTGCCTGCACACGGGCGGGGTTTTCCTGCTCTCCAGGTTCTTTTGGGTCGACAGCATGCTAAACGGCCTTTCTCCCTTCCGCAAGTATGTCCATGGGTTCCCAGAGCTCACACCCTTGTGCTTGTAGTCAAGCGGGAGAAACATTGTATACCCAAATGCCACAAAGCCACACTTCTGATAGCATCCTGGATCCAGAGGTGATGTACGTTCCTGTTCATAGCAGAGTGTGATCACGGGGCTTAAAAGCCAGTAGGAGAATTCCAAGCAGGCTTCCTGGAGGAAGAAGTCTTTGAATTGAGCTAGACAGAGCCTAGAAGTTGGGGAGAAGCGTAGATGGGAGGAAGACTATATCTCCCCTGCAGCACAAATGTCCCCCTGCTGGACCCGGCCTCCACGTGTGTGCTGAGAACTGTTAGCACAGCCTGCTCATTCCAATCCACTTTTCATGGATGGGAAATGAATTTTTATTGAAACTGGTAAAAATTAGCTTCTCAAAGAACATTGGTCTTACCCCTGAGACAGAAATTGGGACCATATGTGTAGGCCTGATCATGCTAGGTGGGTGTACAGCTCACCAAAGGGATAAAATCAACACATTTTTCACTGCTTCCATAATCAGGGCGTGGGAACATTGGAGTCCTACTGATTTTTGCCTTGGCTCAGGGTCGCTTATGTTATTAAGAAATGTTAAACTTTCAGTGTCCCCGAACTGAGAGTTCACATTCAAATGCAACCAAGATTTATGAAGTGCTGACTAGGAACCTGGTCTTTCTGAAGTATTCTCCACCCCCAGGAACCCTTACAACAGTGTCAGGAGATAGGACTTTTCAACCCCTTTTTACAGATGAGAAGACCAAGGCGCCTGAAACTCCTGCATCCTGACTCCAACTATGTGTCACGGGAGTGTAATGGGATAAAGTATTCTTTGATAGGTTCACGGAATGGATGTTTTATGTCACAGGCTTGCAAAATGTCAGGTTTGGACAGCATTCTAAAACAATTTTTTTTTTCAACTCTGCCAGTATTTGATCTACAACACTCCTGACATGTTCGGCCTCGACTTGAATCTCTCTTCTAGTAGGGAATCCACTGCCTCTCTTGTGAAGCCAGCTTGGGTTTTTAGTTCTTTGATTGTTCAGAAAAGCTTTCAGCTTCAAGATTTTCACTTGACTTTAAAAGAAAGCATTAATTCTTAAGGGAAACAAGGATTAAACACTTTTAAAAACTCAGTGAACATACACAGAAACAGGTGTCTTAATGGTCAAGGTTGTTACATGGCAATAGTTGAAATCCTACCAATAAAAGAAGGATCCAAAACAGCTTCATAGCACAGTCTGCCTGAATACCGTGAGGGTTGTGCTAATCTTCTATTGCTCCTACAGTCTCTCCTTCATTCTTAGGAGCCATAACTTTGGTGCTTGAGTCAACCGTTCTTGCAGTGGAAACCATTCTAGTTTCAGCCAATGGCTGCTCTGAAGTTTACCTTCCAAACTTCCAGCATGGGCTGGTAGTGAGGGGTGGTGGAGTTGACACCATCAGAGCTGATGAGGACTTCATCCAGAGTCAGGTTCCCAACCCCGCAGCTAACCTGAGTTCTGCTTCCTGTTACTTCTCCAGCTGGCTGCTTCTTTGATGGACACCAATTAGCTAGCACCCATCCTGGGTATAAACCACAGCAATCCCCCAACCCACTACCAAATAGAGCCTTTGCTAATCTTTCCCTCCATCCTTCCCTCCACCTCCCCCTCTCTCTCCCTCCACAGAATATTACTGAGTCCCCCCTCTGTGTGACATTGGAGAAACGAAGTAAGTTAAGTTCCTCTGTCCCTATTTTCGTGACATTTATAATTTAGTGAAAGGAAAAAAGACAGTACGTAAAGGGTTGGTAACGAACTGCAGTGCCAAATTCCAGGGATTATGCATGACCAGGTTTTCCCCTCAAAAAATTCCCTTTGGTTTCTGAGAATGGAATGGGAGAGAGGGAAGCAGGCGTTGCTCTCACTCAGTCATGAACACTGGTCACCTGTCACCATCTGCCCTAGTCATTTCCTTTGAGCACCTCTCACGCCCTGAGATGCTTATGTGTGTTTCCTTGTTTACCTACTGATGATCTGTCTTTGCTCCACTGGAAGAAAAGCTTCAAAAAAGGAAAAGGTTCTCTAGCTTGCTCACCTCTGAATACCCAGCACCAAGCAGAGTCCTTGGAACCAGTGGGGACTCTGACATATTTGTTGAGCCAATGAATCACTTTCCTCTTGAACACGATCAAGGCAGAAGTGCTAGAAGCTTCTTGCCATCCAGGAAGCAGAGTTGCAGCGGGCACTGCTGTGCACCTGTGCCCACTGGGCATGTCAGGCTACTGTTGCTATGCTAAAGGGCTTCTGTCCACTCCCTAGAAATATTTGGGTTTGGAGAAAAGGCTCTTTTTTGTTTATATAAATTAATTACTGGTTACCAATTAATACCAAGTACAGAGACAACTTCATGATTTTGCAACCAAAGAATGGGTTGTTTTGCTTTCTCTCCCCTACCATCCAGCCATCACTCTTTCCAGAAATAAGTGTCTAATGTAAAACCTGTATCCTTAGTGGCTGGCTATGGAAACATATGAATAATCTCTCAACTTGATCAAGGAAGGGAGAAACAGAAAACTTCGTCCCCAAAGTGGCTTCAGAGCAACTGGGGGAAAAAATGGAGATGCTCGCATTGTCCAGTGCTTATGATATTTTCCTTTTTTAAAAAACAATCATTACTTTTGTGCTTGCAACATGCTTTGTAATCACTTCTGATCGTCATTGTCTGCATCAGCATGGCCTCTTATCCACTTTGGGGAAGCTGTATTTGAGGTCAAGGAAGCTAAAGACAGCATGAACGGCTCAAACCTGGAGTGGATGGACATCCAGAAACTTCTACCATCTTTGCTGATGTCCTCCATGGGCAAAGGGGACCATTCACATTCTGAACAGGTTTGACCCATCAGGAAAGAGGCAACATCCCCAGGACGTTGCTGTCAGTTCAGAAGGGAGGACTGTGTTTAGAGTCCCAATATCCCCCTGTCTCCATACCGTAGCACTGGCAATTAGGGATGTTGTCTCTCATCCCTAAATAGCAGACAGGGAAGGGGCATTGGGATGTCACCGAAGGAGACAGAAGATGGATGGCCCTGGGAGGTTCCTCTGTCCTATCGACGCAGACACACTCGTCTCTCTGTCTCATTGCTGACATCACCTTCAATTTGGCCAGATGGACATCATGGGGGGAATTTTGTCTGGACCAGGATTCTTAAAACACTAGCAAAAAGAGCTGGCTCTGGGGAGAAATGAGGACGGGGCCATTAGAAGTTGGGAGCTGGGGCCATTAGGAAGCAGCCTGGGCTGCGTCGATGCACAGGGGGATTTCTGCTCAATAATGGGAAATGTGAACACAGGTTAGTACTGTGATTACAGCATCCTGGAGGGGTCCCTGAGAGGCCGGGGATAGATTAAAACTCACTCAAGCAAAGCTTGGGGGAAGGGACAAAGGCCCCTCTGCAGACTCGGAGAAGATAGCCACAGGGGGAGGAGACATTATCCTCTGGCATGCTGACCAAAAGTGCCATTTTGGAGTGTCACGCTGGGAAATGGCCCACACTTGTCCTCAAACCTGGGAGGGCTGCACCAAATTAGGGTCAATTAAATGAAAACCCAGAAGAGAACTCTGTGGAGAGTTTAATAAAGGTTTTGTTACACCCTGACTCAGTAGTCTATCTGAGCATCCATTCTGTTTTGGAGGGACAATTCGGTAACCTTCAGAAGAACATCAGAAGACAAACTTAAAAATACTTAGATGTACCCCCGAAGACTTATCTGTAGGAAAGCACATCCAAGTAGTATTTATGCTGGTGGGGGAAAAAATGGGAAATAGTCTAAACATCCTCCAACAGAGGAAATGGCTAAATCAATTGTAGTGCATTCCTACCATGGTACTTAGCAAACCTTTAAATATAAAGTCATGTTTTCAAAACAAAGTTAATGACATGGGAGAATGATTATGGCATGCTAAGTAAAAGAAAAAAAAAACTGCAGGTTACATTACGAAAATGGATAGGATGTAATCCCAACTCAATACAGAAGAAAAAACTCAAAAGGAAATAGACCAAATTTGACAGCGGTTACCTCCCTGCACCAAGGTTGTGCATGAGATTTATATTCTTTTTAACAGTGTTCAATATTTCCCAAAGTATCTACATATTAACATGTACTATATATGTATGTTAGTTATTCTCTTCTTATCTTGAACCTGTTTTATTCATGCTATGCCAATGGTCACTATCTAACATATGATGTATGTAGTTTATTTGCTGAGCATCCCTGTTTATTCTTATTATCATAATAAAATTTAAATATAAAAATAAAATTCACAAGTAAAGAGAAGGCTAAACTTTCCCCAATTTTCATGACTATGACAGTCAAGACCAGGTACAGGATATATCAAGTTTATACTCTTTCCTGGTAGTTAATCAATGGATGCATCAATGAATTTCAAATGGAAAAAAGGAACAAGAAGCTTCCCCAACAAGAAAAGGGTAGCATTGGTGACTCCAGATCAGAGGCTGTGAGCCCTGAGATTCTAGCAGAAGACTAAGTTCTTGTGGCTGAAGTTTCCCCAAGCTTGACCTAAAGGCTGACTTTGACTTCCTGAATTTAGTCAACTCGTTTATAATGCCAAATTCTCCTCTGAATAACTGTTACTCAAATCACAATAGACCATTAACACATTCCACCCAGAGACACAGATGCAGAAGCTACACATTTCCCTGAATCCTAATTCCAATCCTACACTTCTTAGCCAAGTACAGAATTTCCTAATCTTTAATTTCTTCATCTGAAAAATCATGCTGATCTTCCAAGGTGGTTTTAAATATGAAATAAGACATTATCTAAAATTTCTCACATAGTGTTGGGCATATGGCTTGCCCCAAATTCATGCCAGTCACCATTCTGAATGTTCTGGTTTTCTAACAATAAACCTGATTAGTAACAACTTCATATGACAATTATCTGTCTCCACATTGGCATGATGTTGATGTATCAGTTCTACAATATTATTGCACATCCTTTGGAAATCAGAGCAGAAAGGAATCTGTGAGCTGTGAACTTCTCCTTCTCAGTGTCTTCTGTAGGCCACCAGCATCACAGCACTGCTTCATTAGGGCATGAGTTAACATCGAGGATTCCCAGCCCCAGCAGACTCCTGAGTCACAGTGGCCAATGGTGAAACTTGAGACTCTACAGTTTCCAAGGCTGAACAGGTGATTCATCTGCACACACAAATTCGAAATCAAGTGCAAGTAATGTTTCCAAGGACAAGTAGAGGTGTCTGTGACCTTTTTTAGGTCAAGGCACAAAATCTACATCCTTTCTCCTCTTGCAAGCTGGGAGTTTCCTCTTCACTAAAGTGTTGGATGTCGAAGAGTGGAAAGACTACACACATTTGCAGTATAATATTTGAGCTCCGTCTCAATACTGCTCAGTGTGGTTGGCACACCTGGTCTTAAGGGCTATGTTTTACCCTTAAGGGCAGAAGTCCTAAATGCCCACTGCACAACATGGACTCACTTGGTCTTTGCTTTGCCTTTTTAAATTGGTACAAATGATCTAATGAGAATTGGAATCAATGGACAAAAAGGTTCATCCCCATTTTTCATGCCTCCCCACAAATTAATCTTTGCATTTTCCCTTCGTTCTCCCTTCTAGGCCTTGAATGCTTAACTTCCATGAATTCATAATCGTCACATTGATATGATTCTGAGATACAGTTCTTTTAATTTCATGATCGATTTCCTTCCCTCTTTCCCTTTTCTGTTTTTCCTTCCACATTATGGAATTTCTTTGCCATAATTAATTCTTAACCTCTATTTGAGGTTTTGCAGCTCTCAAAAACATTTTCATGCCCATTATCCTATTAGCAGAACCAAATTCATTTATTTAGGTGATAGTTTTATTCTTTCCCATGAAAAGTATCTCAGAGAAGACTCATCCAGCCAAGTGCTTAGAAGTTCTGGAACCAGATCCAAATCCAATTTCTGCCACTTAGTAACTGAGTGAACCTCCCAGAGACTCTTTCTCTCTTCTGGACGTGCAGATAGGTAGCGACCGTACCCACCCATAGAGTAGATAGGAGGATGAAAGGATATAATCACTTTGAAAATGCTTAGCATGGCCCAACACAGAGTAAGGGTTCCATTAGTGCCAATTATTTCTATCATTATCACTGTTATTAAATATATTAGATAAAGGCTTTTAATGACCATAGGAAGTGAGAGGAGGCCAACTCCATGTGCCCTGACCTGACCTTCAAATCTAACTCTGACCAGCCCCAAAAGGAAAGAAAATCACATTCGCTATTTTGCCTTTTGCCTATTGTTAGTCTGCTGGGGAGACAGTGGTTCAGTGTTACATGACATCTTCCCATGGGATAGAAAGATTAATTTTTGATTTCTTAGCCTAGCTCTAGACATAACTAGCTAAAATTTAATGCAAATTTTCGGTATTTTGTAAGTGTCTGAAAGTTGCTTTTTACAACCCTCAAATGGGGCAGAGATGATGGGGTTCCCACCGCCAAGCTTCTCGGGGGAAACGTGTTCCTGCAGGCCTCAGCAAATGTGGCTGGTTCCAAGAGTTCAGGTTCAGGTAAGCTTTGGACAAACACCTGAGGCTCTGAGAGGCTTAATTGAAATGAGCCCGAACTTAAATGTTTTATGAGGCACGCCCATTGCTAATTTTCTTGGCCAAGTTTTAGTCTGCTTCGTGGTGATGGCACCTCTAAGTAGCTGAAAAACTCGGGTCTTCGCTGCAGAGCGTTGGTGTGACTTTACCAATTCTCTGAGAGCTGTGCGTGTCACCAGTGGAGTGCAAGCCTTCGTCCTGTCTCTTCAGCCTGGGAGCCATTTCTTCCTGCGTGTAACTTGTCCTGAAGTTCCAGAAAAGCCAGACCTTACTGTCTCCTCAGCCAAGTCCTCAAGGCTGGAACCAAATTTTCTCTCAAATGTAACAAGTCTGCTCAACAAGGGAGCACCTAATCCAAGCATTTTTGCCAAGCTCCTGTGTGAATTGGGAAGGAAACAGAACCCGTCTTGTGAAAGAAAACAAAAATATCCCAGCTGGAGGTGGTCCATTGGGCAAATTGAGTGAGAAACCCATTGTTTTACTAAGATCTTCCATCGTTTTCTGATTTTAACAGATCTCTCCCTAGCAAAGTTCAGAATCATCTTGGAAAGCTTTCCTTGGTTACCTCTAGCCTCAAAAGTATAAACTTCTGAGTTTATATATTTTTATCTCTATCAAGAATAATAAGACACATATTCTAACAATATTATTAGAAAGGTTTACACCCAGAAAGGTAGATTAAGAGCAAAACCTAGAGGTCCCTGTAATTTTCATAATGTTTGTTAGACAAATAGGAAATGATCTGAAAAGAACAAGCCAGTTCCTTAAAAGGACACTTAAGTTATAGTCTTACTTTTATTTTATTGTTTGGTATGTTTTGGACCAGTCACTCTCTGGGCAAAAAAGAACCAAAACTGGAGGACTCAGTGGCAAAAATAATGGGAGAACATATCACAAGGTACAAAGATGTTAAAGACAAAGAGGGTATGAAGAAGCAACTCAGAGATTTGCAACAGCTAGGATCTTCTGCCACCTCTAGAACTGGAGAGACCAAAGAAGAATGTGGCTTTGTCAAAACCTCAAAACCAGAGTCACACGACAGCTTCCTGGGTGGAGCTGGAATTAGAGAGTGGGGAGGACCATTTGCTGAAGATGCTGAATGGATAAAGGGAGAGGAGGAGAAATAGTCCAGGTACTCTCGTTCTGTCAACTTCTGACTCCAATCTGTGGCTTCTAGTGGCTGAAATCACTCAGAGCCATTTCCTACAAAAAAAATCAGGAATCAGTGTCCCTAGGGAATAGGCCTAAGAGAAAGTCAGTGTAAGGCCAGGTCACACATATGAACAAGATCACCAAACATTTTTATAATGGATATTTAAGAGCACACTGAAAAATCAAAAACTACAAGGATTTTAATGTAAATACCTACATTTTCAAGTATATGCCTGCATGTATGGCATTTGTATACCAAAATTTCTGGCACTGTTGTAGACACATTTTGCATATCGCCAGCATCTAGTGTATGTATAGACTGGGCATTTCTAATCTGAAAATCCAAAATCTGAAAAGTTTCATTATTTCTTTCTGATTGGATTGCCAACATGACCTCATGAGGGGAAATACCACACCTGGTCATATGGGACAGGCCACTGTCCAAACACAGGTGCAGTAAAAATATTGTCCAGAATTACTTTCAAACAGGCTGTATGTACAAGATGTACATTAGGCAAAAGTGAATTTTGTTTCAGACTTGAATCTCATCTCCATGATGTCTCATGTGTATGCAAATATTCCAAAATTCCACAAACAAATAGACAAAATCCTTCTGATCCTAAGCTTTTCAGATAGGGGACACTCAACCTTTAGTAAAATGTTGGTAAATGATTCTGACTCAAGAAAGAAAGATGCCCCAGTCTATCAGGAGCATACTTTTAACTCAAATGAGGGGTGGCAAGAACGTAGGTGGTGAGTGGTTTTGCTGGGCTGATGCAAGGATTCCATTAACTGTTGGATTAAAAATCTGCCTTGTAAATGTAAGACCCAGACAAACACGTGCATTGTCACTTCTTTTGGTGTTGTGAGTGTGCCTGTAAAACAATCAAAGATCTTTTTTTTTTTCAGGGTGATGTTGACACATGTCAAATACATTAACATTCCTATTGAAATGACTCATTCTTGAGAACAGTCAGCTCAGAAAGACCGGAGTGGGGAGTGGGAGAAGCATTTGTCGATTGTTCAAAATAATACGGCCAGCATGTTTTGGGATTTTATTTCAAAGGGAATGATTTCAGTGCCCCTATTTTTATATCATTATTTTGTATCATTGGCATCATCGTTGTTGAAATCTGTCTGTCGCATTAAGGACATTGCAAGTCCAAGTGAAATCACTGAGCTAGTGATGGGGGTGAACGAAGCTTCCCAGCTCAAGTGCACAAACTCTGTCCTCTTGTTTTTTCTTTCTCTCCCATCCTGTGGCGGAACCCTAAGTGTTCTCTGGCATCTGTGCTGGGTACAACCTCAGCTCTTTCTCTTGTGCTTCCCTGAGACCTCAGTCTACCTTCTTATGCAGGTGCTGATACCTTGAGGCTGCCTTCTGGTGTCAGGCTGTAGGTGTTACTACTCTTCTCTCAAAGTCTCCTCCCTGTCTGGTTAGAAGTTTGATGTCCATAGTGCTTGTTTTGGTTTGATTTGGTTTTTAAGAGCATTTCGGGGTATTTGAGTGTGCAAATGAAATGAAACCCTCTATCAGTTGCAACTCGGGCTGGCCCTATTTGGAGACACACACTCAGGCATCTTCTTGGGGGTTTTCACTGAGCTGCCTTGCTGCGCGCATCCTAAGAGTTCATGCCTAGTCACTAAGAGACCTTGGGAAATTTTTGCTCTCTGTATCTAAGGTCAAAATCAACTTCCTGTCTCCTTCCTAGTACTGACCTTGTTCCAAACCGATGGACAGTGGGGATTTTTATTACCTTTAATAGATCTTGTCCACATTCTTGTCCTCTCCAGTCCCTAAATAGGTGATCAGAATGTGGTGTCCAACAGATAATTCCCCAGGTCTGGGCCATCAGGCATCCAGGACCTCTGCCCAGGGTCTTTCCATAGAATGCTTTAGGGTAGGGTCTACCCAGGATGGCCCATGTTCCATTTTCTATAGAGCCTTCTCAAGATGAGATGAACATCCATCTGGCCCTCTCCTTCTGTTGCATATTAGCAGAAATATATAATTACCAAAAAGCACCACACATGGCTTCTGGGCAGAGCGAAGACCAGATCTCACTGGACAAAAGGAAATATTTCAACCCTTGTTTCTCATAAAATATTCATAAAGGCAGCCGAGCTTGGTCTCAGCCAGCTCTTCCATTTAAGCTACCAAACTTCTGAAACTCTGTGAGCAGCATCACAGTTCCTCACGAGCTGTCGGCAAGGACCCTGGCACTCCTTGTTCTGTATATGCACACTGAAGGAGCCCTGCAGGGAATTTTCTCAGACAGGAGAATAGAATTCTGAGACCCAGAATGATAATCATGAAAACCACTTGTAGATTTCCAATGAAAAAATGTTTCCATCTTTGAGAAAACTGTAAGGAATTCCAAAAACAAAGGTTTAATCTTGACATGTATTGCACTATTATTGTTTAAATTTGGTGGCTTCTGAAACACATGGTGACCCTGCTCTGTAGTGACGCACTGTGTCATACGCCCCATCCCTGCAGGGCTTGGCCTTGTGTCCCATGCTGTCTCCACTGCCAACTCCCACTCCTTCACACATGCCTTACACGGCCTCGGCAGGCATGACTTAATTCAGACCAGCTGGCTTTCCTATGCTAGTCCGGATAAACACAGCCCTGGAATACACCAGACCAACTTGGCAAGGGAGAAGGTGGTCCACTGCAAGTCCACCTCTCCTGCCTGGAACCTCTCTTTGGGGACATTTTTTTTTGTACATAGACACTTTACTATGTAATAGTTAAAGACACAAGAAAAAATACCACAACTCCATTAGCACCTCCAGCAGAATTATCCATATCATCTATACCTATCAACAGAATTTCTATACATACAGAATTATCCATGCTGTCTATATAGAATTATTTGTATCATCTATACATATCAACATAATTTCTCCATATCAGCTATACCTAGGCCATGTTCAAATTCCTCTAATTTCCTCAACAAGTGCATTAAAAAAAAAATAAAAAAATAAAAGCAATGGTACGGAATTTCAAAACCAGATAAAAGGAGATTAACAAGGGTTAATATACTGCATACTGTTATCTTAAAAGTAGATGCTCAGATTACAAGATAAAAACATGAGAAGTTGGTCAAACAATGTAAGCACAAACCGTTCTTTTCGATGAACTAATGGAGATTAGTAGCACAGTCCTTAGGACTTTCCAATTTCATTTGCTGTGTGTTAGGTGCCGTCGTTTATTTTCCTATTTATATCATCCCCAAGGTCTATGTCATCTCTCTCATCAAGAGGTGACCAGGACCTTCCCTTGAACTCTAGTTTCAGTTACTCTGAGGGAATTGTCTACTCCTTAGAAACCACTGTAACGCCCACACTTAATGTGATGTGTGGCTTATGCTAGAAGTGATGCGATCCCAGAGAAATCTTGCAAATTTTGTGATATTGCTTGACTATCTTTACATGATGTAATAATAGTTAAATAGATGGTTAAAAATGGACTTGTGGTAGAAAGCAAAGGAAGAGAGTGTTGTTGGCAACTGTGTTTCTGCCAGAAAAGTTCTTGTATGCAGTCAACTGCCTTACTCCCGTCTTGTTTGGCTGGGAGCACAGGACATTTCAGAGTCCCGCCTCAGCTGTGGCATCACCCGGCCGCCACTCAGTTGAGCATCTGTTTGACAGCCAGTCCCCAGGTCTGTGAGGCAGCAGTACTCCAGAAAGTTTTGAATTCTACAGTTGCTTCATCCAGAAAGAAAGCTAGGAATAAACAACCTCAAGCAAACTCCCCCCGCTCCCTCCCTTTCTTCCTTTCTTGCTTCCTTTCTCCCTGTTTTCTCTCTCCCTTCTTCCTTTTCTTCCTTCCTTTATTTCTTTTTCTTTCTTGTATTAGTATTCAATAATTCATCTGGGCTCTCTTAACTCCTACGAAAACTGACTGTCCTATCATCTTTTACCTAAACATGCAAAATTAATCATCTCACAGAATCAAAGATATCTGTGTCTTGATTCCTCAACTCCCTCTCCAGCTGCTGTCAAATGTCTTGTCCTCAGTCTCTGTCCCTAACAGCCTGCGCCTCATTAGGGAAAACTGGAACTACCTCTGCAGTATCTCCTCTCCTTTCTATGAGCTCCAAATGCCAAAGGCTTTTCTAGTGTCACCAAGAAACAGGGTCCTGACATAGTGAGGAACTGGGCCCTGCCTTATTGGGTCTCAGTTCTTAGTGTTGTTAATGAAAGAATTCAATCAGGACACAGTTCATGGGGACGAGTAGAATTTATTTTAAAGTAGATAAAGACACTTACACTTACAAGTGAGAAAATGCACAGCGCCATGACAGCATCTATACCAAGTGTAAGTCTGGAGATGTTTTTATGAACCCAAGAATTACTCTTGGAGTGCAGGGAACTGGGGTAATTAAGTAAAGTGAAGTACAAGTTACTTAGAAATCCCAAGCAATGTCTTTGTGGCCTTTTTAGATCGTGTTTCCTCAAGGGGCTTTAATCATGTAAGAAACTTACAAAAGATGAGTTCTTAATTTAAACCAGGTCCTAGCCCAATACGGGAGGATCTTTAAGGAACATTTGCTTTCCTGATATCATCGGGGTGTAGGCACTGGTGGTCAGGAATGTCATGTGCCTTGTTCTGGGGTGAGATGGCAGGGTGGCTAGGTATCAGAAGGACTGTGTACAATGTACAACCTTAAAATGTCATTGTGCTCTGTGGGGTTCTTAAACCCGAGACCTAAGACATGACTATAAATGTGTTGTGTGTTGGCGTCTTTGTTTCTTTACTTCGCTGGCGATGCGTGCTACCTTAGACCCACCCCTTTTGTCCCTCTGGCCTGCTAAAGTCCAGCCACCTGTCTAACACTCGGAGAACAGCCACTTTCCCCGGGAGATGTCTGTTGTTCTTTTGCATGGTCATTTCAAGTGTCCCCTGTAAATCTCAAAAGTGTCCTGATTTTCTGATAAATTATACAATCTCTCTATTCCCAAAACATCTTTAAACTTGGTTCTGACCCCGGTTTCATGGCTTGTGACAGGTAATCCCAAGCCCTGCCCACGACTTCCCAGAAATCTGTGAGCTTCTGGGTTGTGTCTCCTCCTGTTTCTTTGTGGTTTCTAGGGCTCTCTGTTTTTCGTCTGGTATCAACCTGAATTTAACTTTTATTGGTATTGGTTGACTCACAAATGCAAACATTAATCTTATAAGTACTTTGGTACACTTTTTACTTAAATTTTGGGCGTGTGGTGGAATGGCCACATGGTTGGTTTGTCCTCCCTCCCCCCTTGTTTATTTTATTTCTCCTTCCGTCCTTCCCTAACCCTCACTTATCTCCCTTTTCTACTCAGGGGCAGTAAGCACATTCTTCCCTCTGTCTCCTGCAGAGCTTTGCTTTTTTTTTTTTTTTTTTTCTCCATACCAGGGCCTTCCGGGTCTCAGTCTCTATCCCAAAGACTTGTCAAGAAATTTCTGAAATATTTTTGCTATTCCTGAAGAAAAGCCCAGTGAATACATTTTTTGTCATGCATGTAAACTACATTTGGTTTAGTTGTGCTTAGCTGGGTTCTTACTGGAGTGTGGACAAAGGTAAACTTTGGAAGAGGAAAAGAGATGAAAATTTTAACAAAAATAAAAAGGAGAGAGAATAGGAAGAGGGAGATGAAGAGAGGAAGGGGAGGACAGAGGCAGGGAGAGAACTTTGGCTCCAGATTTTAAGAAGTCATCCTCCTGAACACTGGTTTTTAAGACTTTGTCCTAAGTAGGGCCCCTGGGACTTGTGCTGGAAAGTTTAGATTTGTGGAATTTTATACCCTTGTTGATAGGACCAATAAGAACTCTACTTTGAAAATTCTTCTAGAACATGCCTGAGCTTAAGGGAGATAATATAAAACTGAACATAGCTAAATTGGAGAGGATTATAATTATTTTTCCTTTCATCGATTTATTTGCACAATATGGAGTTCATTTTGCCCATCTTAATAACTCATTATGGCCTGACAATCTAATGTCATCTTAAGTGGCAAAAGTAGTAAACACAACCATTAGAACATCAAAGTTGTTTCCAAACTTTAACAGTGTGTACATAAGCCATAAGCAGAACTTCATCCAGGAAAGTGTTGGCCAGATTGCTGGGAGATTGGCTGGGCTTTTCTTAGAGAACATGTCAAGAAAGAATTAGTGTGATAATACATGGAGAATGTCTAGTACTTTGCCTGGAACCGTTATTATAATGAAAAGGAGGATGACTTATTAGTTGGAGACACAGAATGACAAACCTTCCAGCACATTCTTAACTATGAAGAAAGTTCCTAATCCACACAGTGAGGCAAAAATCAAAGGCCAGAAAATAGGGCGAGATTAACAAAGCAAACCTCAGCTGTTTTTAAAACCGTAGTCACTATTTGAAATCTTGTTCTACTTTCATTTCTTCCACAATGGTCATTCAACGATTGCCCTCTTCTCCTCCATGGCTATTCCACCTCTGGTCACTTTCCCCTGTCATTGCAAAGCTGTGTACACTGGAGCAGACCAGGCAATGAGATCTCACTGGTCACACACCTGGGACAGAGGATTATACTCCTACCACTCAGAACTCACTTGTGGGCTTCAGAACAGGGCTGAATTGCATAAAATTAGTCAGACATATTGGACTAGGCGATATGTAGCAGCCATAAGTTAGCTTTTGAAGCTAAGAGTTCCAGGTCTGCCAACTTGTTGGCTGATTCTGTTCAGCTGCCAGAGTCTAAGTCTTACATCTTTCTCACAAACTGCTTTCTTGACTTTCCTCTGCTTGGCTTTCTACTTAGAGCTGACTCCTATCCCATATATTCTACTTATCTGTCCATAAAGGAAAGAAATCTGTACCCCTCAGTCAGGAAACTAAATTTTCTTTTAGGAAAATCCACAGGTTCCATGGCATTGTAGATATTTTCCCAAGATTATCCTTTCTTCTCCATATCTCCCACAAGGACCCTGCAAGCCTGTTGTCTCCCTCCTTCAAGAATCAGAGAGTATCCTAAAACCTTCATGGTGGGCCTTAAGCAAATTCCCTTTCATATTTCTCACAAGAATAAAAGAGATCATCAACTCTCACCTTTTTAGCTAATAAAGGCGTATATTGTTCTTCGCGTAAAAGAGAAATTGAATGTCTTTGGGGCTAGCCAATGACTTTGTGCATGATCGGATCAGGAAGGACAGTTCTGTAAAGGATCTGTACAAAGGTCAATTCTCTTTGTATCCATTCTGGGTCTTCCGGTACTGAAAACAAGTTTAGACAGGATTTCACAGGATCTAGCTAACTCAGAGGCTACTGGACTGATGAGTTCATCATCTTCCGTGTAGATACTAACTTACAAAATCCCTAAGCTGTAGTGTGAGGATGCTCATTTTGAGGCTCATAATTCATTGCACGTACTTTGGTTATCACAGGGGGAAATTTAGAAGGCACTCACTTTTGATGTAAAGTAAACTTGGTGTGTTTTAAGCACTGATTCACAAGAGTAACGTAAAATAGATGAAAGCAGAATGAGGCACCCTCTGGAGAGATTTCACACTGGCTGTCTGTAGAGCTGGGTGATAAATGTGACTTAACCTGCTTTAGCATTTTTGAGTTGGATTCAAAGGACTCACAGTGTACATATCCTTGTTACATGGTACTTCCCTTTGGCCAGGGATGTGGAAAATGCACCAATTGCCTCTCTCATATTGTTTAATTCGCCTTAGGATCTTTCCTTCAATACTGGGGGTAGACTAACGTGACATATCTGCAATTAAAGGGTGACGTCAGTTGACACAATGCCACAGAGCCCAGTTAAACATTGTTCCTTAGAAAATAAGAGCAGGATTCATTCCTGAAAACGTTGGTAGTGGTCCAGGGGCTGAGTCATTTGGCTCTTTCTGAGCGTCCCAGCTAGCTGGAACATGTTGAGAAGTACAAGTTCCCTTTACACTGTGGAAGCAAGAGAGCAAGGGGCAGGAAAATGTAATTTTAAAATATTATACTGCTCTAGGGATCTACTATTTCACTCACAATTCAGGTCTAATCTTATTCATGAATTGTAGCCCCTGGTACTCTGGTTTACCAGCTCTGCTGGGTGGGAAAAGCAAGAGCTACACTTCTGTGCCCTTTCATTGTTCAACATAGTGTTAGGTGCTTGATTCTTTTTTTTTTTTCTTCCTTGCTCTTGCAAAAGAGCTGGGAATTGAAAGATTAAATCTAGTTTAATTTATGGGCTCCTCCTATTTTGGTGGGGATACTTGGAATGTATTATAGTCTTATAAAAAGTAAAAATGCCTTCATGGAAATTTTCAAAGGTACCAAGTGATTCTGTATTCATGTTTGCAAGATTGAAATTTCACACAAAAATTAAGACACCTAGTGCAAAAGAGCAACAATATGGCTGCCTCTCAAGGGAAGACTGTAGCAACATTTCTGTATGAGTCTTCTATTGCTGCTATAACAAATTACCACAAACTCAGTCACTTGAAAACAACACAGACGTATTGCTTTGTAGTTTTGGAAGTCAGAAGCTTGACATGGGTCTCAATGGGCTTAAATCCAGGTGTCACTAGGAATGAATTTTTTGGAGGGTATAGGCAGGAAATCTCTTTTCTTTTGCATTTTCTATAGGTCATGCGGTTTCTTTGGCTCATGACTCCTTCTATTTTCAAAGCCAACAATGGTGGGTCAAGTTCTTTTCAGATCTCATTGTTCTAATGTCTTCTCCTTTCCATTTTCAAAGACCTTTGTGATTACATTGAGCCCACTTGGATAATCCAAGATAATCTATTTTAAACTCAGCAGATTAACAAGCTTAATTCCACCTACAAACTTAATTCCTCTTTGCCATGTTATTCAGTTTAGCCATGATTCTGGGGATGAGGACATGGGCTTCTTTAGGAGAGCACTATTGTGTTCTGTAGTGTCTAACTTATCCCATGAAGTGAATCATACAAAGAAATTCCAAATGCAGATGAATAAGTTTCCATCTGCTTTTCTACAAGGGCAAAAACAACTGAATTGGCTTTATACAACAATTACACAAGAAAATCTGGAGTTATAAATTTATAGTAGAAAGAGAAAGGTGGGTTTTTTAATGCATTTTGGTTAGGAGCCAAAGATCTTTAACTAAAAATTTGCTGAAAGTACTGCTATAAACAGATGACTATTAAAGCTAAATAGTCATCAGATTAAGTTAAAGTCAATGTAACTTAAATATTTATTAGCAGTGAAAGCAAACAGAAATGGTGAAAACTGAAATTCTTACTTCTCAACTGTCTCTGCATTTTCCAACAATATATTTCTGAATGTTGGGAGATAATTTCCTAGGGGTTTGTTAGCCTCTAGCCAAAGACATTTGTAGCCCCAAGTTGTACCATCTACAGTTAAAGGAAAATGAAGCATGAACTCAGAAAAACTTTGTTGCCTAGGAACTAAAAAATGTTAAACAAACATGAATATATTAAGAAATGTAGGTAATCTGAACTGCTACTAACATATAGATTTTCTTGCTATACCTTTTTAAGATCAATGAACATATATATATATGTGTGTGTGTGTGTGTGTGTGTGTGTGTGCGCGCGCGCGTGTGTGTGTGTGTGTGTGTGTAAAATTCTGTAAGTGCCTATTCTATACCAAACATCATTTAGGGGCCTAATGATACAATCATTTTGTGAACAAGGAAAGCCAAATGTCTCCTTTTGTGAAGTTTATGTTTTGCCACAGTTGAACAACAGCAATATATATATATATTTAAATTTATAAATAATTTTACAGAGTGTGTAAAAGCCAAGCTCATCTATTCCATTTAGCAGACAAGAAAACTAAGGCTTGAGAGACCTATTTATTTTTCCAAGTTTCAAGGAGACTTGGAACTTGAACCCTGGAAATTTGATTCCTGGTCTGAGCTCTTTGATGATGACTGCAAAATATCCAGACATGGTTTTTAATCTAAGAAGTTACAATATAATGAGACAGACAACCAAAATATACCCATTTTTACACAGGTTCACCAAGACTTCAGACCCTTCTGCACTCACAAGATCTTGTACTGCTCTTGGCTCATTCTTCCAGTAACCAAAGTATCAATCAAGTGATCAAAGTGATATCATTAGAAACCAGAAATGAAACCCAGACCATGCAGCATGGGGAGCGAGGAGCTGGGAAGAGCTATTTGCCACGCCAGAAAGGCCTTTCAGGGCTTCTCCTAGTGCGTTCGAGTGCCTACAAATTAAAATGAAAACACCATTCCCTGCCTCAAGCACAAGCTCACTCACCTGCTGGTGAACAAGTCAAAGACTGGACACAGGAGCAGAGAGTTGATCTAACATTCAACAGCCCCAACAGAACACTCCAAATGCCCCAGCCGGAAACTGTAGTGACATTTCACCCAGTTCTTAGACAAGTGCACACAGTGCGCATGCACGACTGTGGCTCTGGGGACTACCATAATTTTGTCAGTTTCATAACCGAAGTTGACAATTCCTGCTTTGCCTTCAAAATCTTGTGAAATTTGCATCTGTCTTCATAATGTGCTTATAGAGCTGTCATTTAAAGGTGAAGGCCCTGGCAGCAAATGGCCACAGATTGGTCTCTGGTTCCACACATTTCAGGTTAAATGAACATATGTAAGTTATTTAACCTTTCCTTGCCTCGGTTTCCTCTTATCTCTTTTATCATGGATATAATTAGACCACCCTCATGAAGCTATTGTGAGACTTAAGTGAATAAAGGCCTGAAGCTCATTAAGATGAGGGCCTGATATTTACTAAGCACTTGATATGTTATGAATTTTATATATTCACTCAGCAGATACTCAAAAAATGAGCGTAAGACATATATTCTAGACTCTGTCTTAGTTGCTGGAGACCCAGCAGTTAACTAAAGAGAAACAGGAAAAAAGGAAACTCTGTCCTCATGGAACTTTTTAATGGTGAGGGATGATAAGTGCGATGGATTGAGTAGAACTGTGGTGCTTCATATTTATACTAATAAACACTCAACCTCCGTCTCCCTCACCGCTGAAGGTTGGTGGGATGTGAGGATGCCTGTGTCTCAGTCTCTGCATGCATATTCCCTCTGTCTCTGCATGAACAGCCAGGAGAAGCTGGGGGTCTGAAAAAGAGTGGGTTCCACGGGAAGTGTCTTGGCACCAGGATCATGAGATCTGCAATCAGACCGCAGGTGTGCAAGTCTCCACACTGAGCTAAGCAGTGGCACCTTGGGCACAAATCTTTAATGCCCACTACCTCCATTTCTTCACTTGTAAAATGAAAATAAAAAAACTAGTAATACCTATGTACTTTGCATTAAATGAACTAATGTATGAGAAGCACTTAGAACAAGGTTGACTAATAGCTCTCTGTGTGTATTATTAGCTTCTATCACTTTTATTATTGGTTTTTATGATGACACCACTACCTTTGTATTGTTAATGCCAAGCATAAAGTGGATATTTAATAAACTTTTACTGAACTCAATAAATGAGGGTATATGCATGAAGAGGCTCATGGTTTAGTAAGAAGAAAAACATGATGATAGCATGCAAAGCAAGCTTGTATAGGCTAAGCATAACCAAAGAGCCAGTCAAAGCTGAGGGCACAGTTGGCACCTCCAACATTCCTCTCCCCAAAGCCACTGTCTTGTTAGATACAGACAAACCAGAGCACAGTGAAAGTCCACTCCTCACATACAGAGACCTTGCTGGAAGAATCAATAATTCATCTTCCCAACTCAGGGTTAGCTATTATGTCATAAATTGTGTTACATTTCATGTAATAGAAAATATATTGTTTTAGCCATCTAAAAGTATATAATTCAGTGACCTTAAGTATATCTGTAATGTTATCCACCCATTGCCATTAACTCCAGAACATATCCATGACACCAAAAAGAAATCACGTCTCCCAGCGTTTTCCTCCTCTTCCACCCACTGAGAGCTATCTTACTGCTTTATGTTTTCATAAATCTGCCTATTCTAGACATTTGATGTGAGCAGAGTTCTATAATTTGTGACCATTTGTATTTGACTTCTTAGCAGGATGCTTTTAAGACTTATTAACATAAGCCAGGTGTGTTGGCGCATGCCTGTAATCCCAACACTATGGAGGCTGAGGCAGCAGGATTGCTGTGAGTATGAGGCCAGCATGAGGGTTACATAGTGAGATCAAGGCCAGCCTGAACTGCATAGCAGGACCATGTCTTAAAAAAACAAAAGAGATAGAAAAAATTTACTAGTATTTTAATATGTATCAGTGTTTTATAACTTCTTATGTTTGAATAATATTCCATTGTATAGGTATCCTACATTTTGTCTATCTCTTCACTAATTAATGAATATTTGGGTCATTTCTTTTCGTTGGGTACTGTGAACACCACTGCAATGGAAATTTGTCTGCAAGCTTTGTGTGAATGTATTTTCCAATTTCTTTCATTTATGTTCTCAACAGTAGAATTTCTGGATCAAGTCTAACTCTACATTTGAATTTTTGAAGAATGGACAAATCCTTCCCCACCATAGCTACTCTAGTTCATATTCCCATAAGCTATGAATGAAGGCTGAAATTTCCCACATCTTGACCTAACCTTGCTATTTTCCTTTTTCTCTTGAATTATGGTTTTCCTAGCACATACAAGCAGTATCACAGTTTGGTTTTGATTTGCATTTACCTGATAATTACTGATTCTGAAAACCGTTTAGTGTGCTTGGTAGTCATAGATAAATTTTATTTAGGGAACTGTGTATTCAAGTTATTTTCATATATTTTAATTGGGTTGTTTGTCATTTAGCGTTAAGTTGTAGGAGTTCTTCATAGATTCCAAATGCTGGACTGCTAGATATATGATTTGCAAATATTTCCTAGCATCTGTGGTTTATCATTTTCACTTTCTTGAATGTATCCTTTGATTTACAAAGCTTTTGATGTAGTACAAGTTATTTTTTAGTTGTTGTGCCTTTTTAGTTATGTTTGAGAAACCATAGCACAATCTATGATCATAAAAATTTTTACAATGTTTTCTTTCAAGTATGTTATAGGTTTATTCCTTAAGCTTAGGTCTTTGAGCCATTTTGTGTTGGGGGAGTTATATATGGTGTGAGGTAGAGGATCCAACTTCATTGTTTTTTATATAGATTTCAGGTTGCCTTTCTACAAATTTAAAAATATTATTCTTTCCTCAATGAATGATCTCAGTAACATTGTTAAAAACTGATTAATTGTGGAGGTATAGGTTTATTGCTGGATGATGAATTGCATCCTGTTGAATTATATGTATATGTTTATGCAAATATCACACAATTACCAAAAGTGTAAATCCTCTAACTTTGCTGTTCTTTGTCCAGATTGTGATTGTTCAGGATCCCTCACATATCCATATTAATTTTAGCATCAGCGTATATCCACTTATGTAAAACAAGCAAATGAAACAGAACCCAGGCAGTTGTAGCTTTGATAGGGCTTCTCTTGAACCTACTTTCTGCAGTCGCAGATACATTACTCTCTGAGATGCTGGATTTTAAGAACAATGGCTCTGTTTGTGTTTGATGAATGAACTCACGCGTGTATTGACTTACACAGTGAGTTCTCTCTGCCTTTTGGTTAAATGATGTTGGCTCCATCCTGACAGATGCAGCCTTGAGCAGGTAATAAGGAGAAATCATTGCTAGGAACACTAAATGTGTTACAATCATCTTAGTGCTTATCCTCTCTGCCAAACACAAGTCAAACCACATATAAATCTTCAAGTGTGAACATTTTCTTTATGTTGTCACCTTATTCTCAAAAGCTATCTCAACATTTTATCCTCTGTGTACAGCACTCCTTTTTCCCTATAAGGCTCCTCTCATCTCACCTCCTAGCCCCACAGAAGCCTCCCTCTACCAGATAAAACTAGAAAAGAAAGCCTGCCAGATAGTCATGCCGCCTTTCTTCTAGACAGAAAAACTTACAGTGTGCCTCCTCTCCTTTCATGACCTGATCTTTCATCTAGCAAATTCTTACCCATTCCTTCTCATCTCTGTAAACAGAGAAAGGTTACAAATGCTAGATTTGTTTTCCAAGAATCGTTTCGAAGGGTATAAAGTGGTGGACCTTGACCTGCTAATTAAAGAAGAGCAAAAGCATGATCTTGTACACAACCCAGGTTGGTTGCGCTTGAAGGATTGTCCGGGAAAAAGTTTGGTGACAGAAGAAAGTGAGAGCAAGACATCACAGAACTGCAGAGTGTCTGAAAGTGAAGTTCAAAATCACCTTCTCCTCCCTGCCAGAGCCATACTCACCTGTGCCCAGACAAGGGCACCTGCACACGGACACACAGACATACAGACACACACAGAGCCTTCCTCTTACTCACACAAAACCATGCCAAAGCCATCTTTTCTTGCTTTTTCCCCCAGTGAGGGTGGAAAGACCTGAGGTCTTCATCCCTGGGACTACTACAAGGGCTCCACGACATCCCATGTCAGAAGTCACGGCTGACTAATGCTTCTGCTGGGGATGTATTTGTCAGAGCGTCTCCTCCATCTCTGTTGGGTTGCATGTTTGGTGCTTTTAATTGTCCACACAGACAGCTATCAACAACAATTCCTTCTTCTGTGCATAGGCACCACTATTTCCATCTAAAGGACGAATCCCCTTCTTTTGAATTTCAGCTGCTCCCGTGTCTTACTTTCACCTGCGTATGCAGGAGGAGGGGCACTATGCCTTGAAAAGTCTGGGGACTTCCACCATCTGCCTTTTGAACCCAATCTGACTTGAAAGGCATTTGGACTACACTACTAGAAAATGAGAAACAATATGAATAGAAGTTTCTTTTATTAAGAACGTCTTAGGTGGTTTGACTTCTTTAAAACACATGGCCTTCATTTTAAAAACAAAGTGAAACAACTGTGTTGGTGTTAGAGAGGGACACAGCTGAATGTTGGTCTGTGGCATCACATGCGAGTGGTGTACACCTAGCTCCTGGAAACACTCTTTTTTCAAGACTGGGCTTGGCAGAGTTTTGAAATATTTCTGTTTTCAGAATGATGCACGTGATGCTGTGTAGTGAATCAAAAAGTCAGGGACTGAGCCACGTGGTCACCTACTCTGGTCTTGAATACAACTTTGTATGGCACAACTTGTCTCCTTCCAAAGCAGAATATCATTCAGGGGCAATGGGATTTCAGCAGGTCAACAAAATAAGTCTAGGTCTCACCCACATCTCAGTTTCCTCTTACACTAATCAAAGAAGGGAGGTAAAGGAGTAGGCCAGGCTCATTAACTCCCCCAGGTCTCCTGGGGAAATATCAACTGGGTGTGAAATGGGACTCTTGCGAATGAGAATGAGTCTCTCCAGATTGGCTCTTTCCAGCTAAGAAAGATGGCTTATCCAAGGGGTATACGGGCTCAGACTCCTTGATTCAGAGATGCCATTCATACCAGTACATCTATTCCAAAAACATATCTATTATTAACAAGAAGCAGGTAGTAGAAAATGTGTTTAAATATATTAGCATCCATCTTTAAGAAAACTGGCAAAAATTAATTCTTTTGCTCCAATTTTACCATCAGAATCAAAAAACAAATGTCCGTGGTCACACATGAAGTCACTGCCCCAAATTTAGCAGGACTTTCATATTTTAAAGATCACGTTGATTATACTACTCTAGCATTTCCCAAACATACATGAATTTCCTTTGCTGATATTTCCCATTTGTTGTATCATCCATTTAACTTTTAGCAAAGTTATTCCTTGTAAATTAAAAATTTTAAAGAAATTTGGCATGGTTAGCAAGAGAAAGAATTGGTATTCCTTGACACAAATGGAGGGAGGGATAAAAATAAAGCCCAGTTGTTGGATTATGGAAGAATAACAGACTTTTCCCAGGACTTGAGGCCGGAGGTTTCTCTCTCTGATAGAAAGAAAAGCCAGCTATGTTGCCCAGAAACATTAAAAACATATGGACACCTGGTTGAACATTTCTTCTGCACAAATGGAAAGAATGAAAGAGAATGGAAAAAGCAGTGAGTTCTCAACAGGAGTCAATGCCTTTCCTTTGGTGCGACATCTAAAACTACCTTTCCCACACCCTTGGGAAATGCAGTTTAGAATAGTTCCTTCCCTTATAAATTCCTTTAAAGCAGGTCTTGGAAAAGACAGACAAAACAAACAAACAAACAAACAACAGACAAATGCAATGTAGCATAAACAGTTTGATATTATTATGATCCCCAAACTGTGTTACTCATGCAGCTTTATTGTAAATTTTTGAGCCTTTATAACCTACCTACATTTATATTTTCTCTTAAAATTAATGTGTGTGCAATAGTATGCCAATATTTTGTGTATCTTGTAAAGGATGAAAGTGTAAGGAATTTTTTTAATGCATTAATATTTTCCCCAATACCCTCCCTCCAAAAAAGGCATGAATTCCCTACTTGTGTGACTCTAGGTTTAGGTGAGGAAAGCAAAGAGAGGGCCCTAGACTCGCAGAGACCAAATAGAGACTCCAAAAAGCTCTTTATGGGGAGTGGGTGTGTCCCATGAAATGGTCCAAAAATGTCAGTGAGGTGAAGCAAAGAAGAAATGAAATTCAGGACAAAGGGACCTATGCAAGCAGGCAAACACACACATAGTACACGCACAGCAGAGGAGGGAGGAGGGAGATGAGGAAGAGAGGAAGCTGAAAAGTGAAGCTAGAGTCAGTTTGTGGAAAGTTTTGCAAACTGATCTGAGTTATGGCTCTGTCCACAGAGCATGGAGTGCCATTGGAAGGTCCCCAGTGGAAGCTTTCAAGGATGTACCACAGCTGTAGAACTTTCTTCCTGCATTCACATACACTCATGCGTGGACGGCCAAACCCACCTTAACCACCTGCATAAGCAAAGAGAAAAGTTACCAGCCTCGCAGATGAGTCTCTTCATAGCATTCATGTATTCATTTAACACACTTATTAAGTGCCCACCATTTTCCAGGCACAGTGTTTATGCTGGGTAGTCAGCAGTGAACAAAACATCATTAATCTTTCTATCATGTGAAGGAGACAGACTAAAAGCAAGTAAATGAATGGATTCATTCATAATAAAATTACAGAAAGGACTAATGTGAAATCCAGGAGTGGTAGAATAGCAATGGAAAAAGCTGTATCCTTAGATGTGTCTGAAGAATCCTCTGGAAGCCCGTGTGATCATTCATGTCTGTAGTCTTAGCTACTCAGTAGGCTAAGGCAAGAGGCTCACAAGCTTAAGGTTAACTTGAGCAGTGTAGTGAGAACATATCAAAAAAAAAAAAAAAAAACTTCAAAGGACTTGGAGGAGAAATCGCCTTTTATGTGTGAGGCCCTGGTTTCAATCCCCAGCACTGAAAGAAAAGGGGCTTTGGGAAGGAGTCACACAAGCCAAGATGTGAACAATATAAAACGATCAGCCAGCAAAATAGGTTGGGAAGGAGTTGTCACAGATGAAGACCATGGGTATACATAATCTTGGTATATTCGGGAAATACAGAAAGGAACTTGGAAACTTAGTGGGCAGAGGAGGGCACAAGGAAGGATGGTTTATAAGCTGGGCAGAGACCTACTGATGCACAGCTCTATAGGGCCTGTCATGGGGCAACGGGAAACCACTGATGGAGCTCGGAGGGAAGGAGGCACCTCCTGGCGCATTTCACAAAGCTAAGAATCTAGGATATTGCTACATTTGCTCTCCAAGGGGAAAGAGGACTTGGACTAGAGTAGTAATGATACAGTAGATATTTGAGCAATGATATTGACAGAACTTGGTGATTGTGAGCAGGAGAAGAGTAGAATTTGGGAAAACACTCTCAGACCAAGTTTTCCCAATGTCTGAGAAAAAACCCCACACAACAGAACAGGGAAAGACTCACCCTCACTCAACAGAGGAGAAACTGACTCACGACAAGACAATAACTGTATTTCTTACAGCTTCCCTAAGGAGATATATCTGTGAAAGGACTCTGGGTGTTCTCAAGTCCAAACTCAAAGGGTGGCCTCTTACATTTCTCTCTGTTTATCTCCAAAAATGGATGCATGCCCAATGCATTCTCCCAAAAAGCATGGAGCTATTAAAAACTCTAATGAAATCTGGAAATGTGGTATTGATCAGGTATGTTTTCTTCCAGTCACCATTGGGCTCCAGAGTGATTCAGAGACAGCCCAGTGCAGACGTGAATCATCTTTCACATCATCACTGTCGCCCCAAAAGAGGACAGTCACCAAGCAGCTTTGGGGACCTCCTGGGGAAGGAGTGGGGTGAACTCCAGCTGATTACTCAGGCCAGACCACCCTTGGTGGGAACTGGCCCCACGACGTTCATCTTCAGCCAGATCTAACCCCAAAGTATGTTCCCTATCTTCTTCTTGTTTCTTACATGGCTTCCAAGTGGATAGCGGTGCCTTGAGCTCTCTTAAACAACAGGAAAAGAAACTGTTTTATGTGAAGGAAGAAAGCACTTGCTAAACCAAGTCCTTGAGTTCATGACTTTATGTGGCTCAGGTCATAGGAGCTCACAGGACAGTTTCCCCATGACGACTGTTACCCCTGTGCTATCCACAGGAGAAAGGAAGTCTAAAGTCATTAGAGATTTATCCAACAGTTTTGTAGCTTTCAAGTAGTAGGGCCAACAAGACCCCAGAAAATGAGACCAGTGGTATATGTTTTTATGGCACTACCATGGTCCGAGCAAGGGTTTGCATGTTCTGACCCACATAACCCCGCCACGAGTCAACAGGGGGCAGGAAGCGGGTAAAAGACCCATAGCAATGCTGCTCCTGCTTTTCTCCTAGTCCAAGTTCACCAGATGGAAACAGCTGGGATTTGAACTCAGGTTCTATTTTCTGCTCTGAATTTGCTCAAATATGTGTTGTCTTCATTGTACAACTTTTACACACACAGTCACCTGGAAGGCAGTGATTATAAGGCTGGGAGTTTGGCTCAGTGGCAGAATGCCTGCTTAGCATTCATGAAGTCCTCTGTTTGATCCTCAGTGCTGCAAAAAGAACAACAACAGCAACAGTAATAATAATTCTGATGCTAATGATAAAAGAGTTTAGAAGAATGATTTTAAAATCAGCACAAAGCCCTCCAGTGGGAATCAGGAATGAGAGATAATCAAACAAATGTTTCCTATAATGAATGTCACACAGACTCAAGTGGCTGTGTTTGTTTGCATTCCCACATGCCAACCATGTGTATATTTTAAGAGACAGATAATGCACAATCCTGGATCCGCATCACATAATTATGTGTGAGCTACAACACATGCTTAAGATTTCTGAGCTTTAGTTTCCTCATTGTTGCGATGAGGCTAATCACTTCTATATGAGATAAGTATATTCAAGGAAATATTTTATGACCTCTAACACAGAGATCCAAGAAATTTGTCTTTCCTCCTTCCAAGGGATCACACTGTGCCAAGAAAAAGAAGTTGAAAGAGAAAGAGATTGACATACAGATAGATGTTCCCTTATGTTCCTAAAGAAAGCTTTTACTGAAGACACATTTCTTAAGGAAGAAATCGACACAGAGAAGACAACTCAGAGGAATCAGGCAATGTGTGTGATAAGAAGAACTCAAAGAGAAGAATCCATTGCTAGATAGTAGGATGAAAAGTCTGGAAATTTTTGTTTTTGTTTTGTTTTGTTTTTGGCAATTTGCATACACCTCACCCAGATACACCATGAGCCACCCACTATAAGCAGATTAGCTGTCAGCCTGATGGAATCTCTTACTGGGGGATGAGCTGGACACTGAGATGCTTGCATACTCATTTATTCAAAGTAGAGATATAGAAAGAAAGTGTCTCCACTCTCAGTTAGGGACAAATGTCCAACCAATTAGCATTCAGAGACAAGATGCATGAAGAGAATCTCAATGTCACACAAGGAAGGAGAGTTGCAAAACGAGAAAACAGGAGAGGAGAAAGCAGAGGGAGCAGCACACTCGCAGTGAAGAAAAGGATTCAGGTGGTTTTGGGGATCATGAATTAGGAGAAGGCAAATCTAAGCAGCTGTTCAAAAGACATGGACTAGGTTTGCAGATTCTCAAGAGGCTTCTTTGTAAGGCAGAAGCTCGTTATAAAGAGCAGGGTAATGCATGATGTCTGTGATTCCTGACAAGTAGGGCATGGATTCACAATTAAGGCCCGTGTTCCATTTATTTCATAGTCTCCACTGTCCAGTATTGTGCCAGCCCATAGTAGGCACAGTTCCTGTTAAATAAATCAGTACCTAAGGCAGAAGGGTAGGCATCTTGATCCACAGGGGCTGATATCCTATACCATGAATGGATCCCAAAGCCCAAGAAGCAAGGTGGGTGTGGAGCGACTTGGTAGAAAAAGCAGAAGCCCCCAAGCACCCACTTCCAGGTGCTGGAAGGAGTTCCAAGACCCAAGGCAAAAAACCCTGATTCCGTTTCATTACCCACATTCAGAAGGTGCTCTGCACACACCAGGAGAAATGAGGACAGGGTAGTGGTGGCGGGATGTTCTCTCTAAAATGGGGCCAAGGCTGCCTGGACCCTCCACAATCTTCTACTGCACCAGACAATCAGGCTCTCTGTCCTCTTCCCCTCTCCCCCGATGTCCTCTTGACTTGGCCTCCCAAGTTCACCAAGATGAGTTCACCAAGATGTTAGTCTGAGATTTCTGCTGGGGATCAATTATGGACTGGACTCAGTGGGCTGGGGGGGGGGAGGTACCTTTGCTGAGTACTTGTTATGGATAAGACACAATGGTAAGGGCTCTGTGATCTTCCCCCAGTCCCTAACAGAAGAAACATTGTTGTCCTGGGTCCATACTGAATTGTGTGTACATCAAAGACGATTTCCCACTTGCTCCAGATAACCCAGCTAAGTTATGGTCTTTCTCACCCTTTAGCTTCCTCCATCCATAAAGTCACATAAGCGTTCAGTCAAACTGGTCCCAGTTGGTGACGGTGGTAGTGGTTGCAGTGATGGTGATGCGGAAAATGACAATGGTCATTTCTATTATTTTACTACAACCCTGATACATTTATAAAGAAACAGACTCAGAGAGATTGAACGGTTTGCCCTAGATCATACAGCTGGAAGATGAATCCTTCAAAGAAAACTCTGAGGTATACCATACTGCTTATGCACAGATGTATAGAAATTGGAGGTTGAAGAGTGATGATGGGTTTAGTTTAAGGATCTCTACACTCAGCCTGGTGCTAGGCAAAAGACTCTTCCTCATGGTAACCAACAGCCTGAGCAGTAAGATATGGCCTAGGGTTCCATGCCTGCCATTTTTCCAGGGGCTACTTACAGTCCATTTTCTCCTATTCCAGGGCCTTAGGATCTCATCACAGAAGGAGGAAGGGAATGAACAAGTCTGATCAGGGAGCCAGCTCAGAAAGGAGGCCCCCATAGCTGGGGTACGTCTCAGCCATTTAATATTAGTTTTCGTCTCTTATTGATCCATTTTATTTTCCTCTTATGGGCGAGGAGCATCCTTGCAGTCTGGCTCATCTGTGGGCCTTTAAAGGTTTCCTATTGATCTGTAAAACTATTGTCTCAGGTTCCATTATCCCTTTTGGAAGCATCCTTTGCTTTTTGGTCATGTTCTGTATTTAGTTTGCATCCCAAACATGGCTTCTTTTCTGTGAGCAAACAACAGACCTCTTGAGCCTAAGGTTGCAGATGGGTCCGCTTTGTAACACTCCTGGCTCCTGTTCCCTGTCTCCTGGAAAGCCTCTGCAGAAAAGGTCAATGGAGGATGCTGGAAGAGAGGAGAAGCTGCAGCAAGGGTCCGTCGGCCTCACTCCAAAGAGAGACGAGCAACAGTAAAAATGAAAGTCGCCATTTCTTCAACCATTCTGAATTCTTCAACTGCACAACCGTGGAGAAAACATCACACAGGTGAGGAAACTGAGGCTGAGAATTGTTTGTCTGATGCACTTAGATTTGAGCTCCAGTTTCACTCACAATTATCTACACATTGAGATAACTTGGCAAAGCTCTCAGAGGGTCTAGGTTCTCTCATTTACAAGGTGAGGATCATGACAGCACATTCTAGGTTGTTCCATGGTTCCATTCAGTAATGTAGCTGAGGCCCTTTGTCTTCCAGCACAGAGGAATTGCCCAGTGGGTACATCAGGAATGGGCAGCAAATGTCTTTGATCTGTTTCCTTATAATATTCATCCATCTGCTCTGTTCCCTATCATTAAAGGAAAACTCACATCTTCTAACACTATTACTTCATGTGAACCTAGATTTCATATATTGAAAGTGATTGATATAATTAGTGGCATATGGTAGGTGCCCAGTAAAGGGTGACTGTTTCATTTATCTTGCTCTTAAGGAACTGAAACTCCAGTCTCCAGCATCTTCAAACTTCCTTCTCCTCTACCTCCAAACACACCCTTCCTTTCTAACACTCTTCCCTGGCCTTCTCCGAGATTTGTTTTCTGCCAGGCTCCTTGAACCTGCGTCGTACAAGTCACTGGTCTTCAATATTCTCTCTTTTCTTCTTAACTGCGGAGCTGCCTCCTGGCTTCTCCTAAACTCTCATCCCTCTGACTTCCATCAAACTATTCGATATTTTATATTTGTCACACTTGTTTTCCTTGCTCTATGCCTGTTCTTGGATAATGTCTCTTATTCTATTTTCCTCACCAAAGTGTTCTCTTTTCCTGGATTCTGGGTCATTTGTTAGTTCATTCATTCGTTCATTCATTCACGCAACACTTCCAATGTATCATATGTGCTGTATAAGGCCCTAGAGTGAGACATGGCCTCATTTCAAGGGGTGGTAAGACAGCAATGCATTCTGGTCTCCCCTTTGGCCTTGTCTACTGTCCAACCTGCATCAAAATTGTCAGAAATCTTCTTCTCTACAAAGTATTTTTACCACTGTTAGCAGGGGCAGTTATCTTTCCTCTATATTGTCTCACTTCTTCAGTCTCTATCCCCTTGGATTTGATCACTGCTTTGGTCCACATCCCCTTGGATTAGAATTGTTCTGTTTTGCACCTGACCAGCACTGTGAGTTTTTCAGGGCCATTAAATAGGCCAGGCTGGGGAAACAACTTTGGAGTTGTACACAATATTTTCTGTAACTCCTTCAGTGCTTCTTGCTTCTTCTTTTCCATCTGTGCCATAAGCAATAGCATGCTGTTGGAAGGTCAATCCATGTCTTTTCATGTTCCCTGAGGAGGCTTGTTCATCATAAAACAACATGGGAAGGATATATCCCATCTATCCCACCAGGGGCTTCAGCTTTCACCATGCACACAGCCACATGAAACAAAGAATCATGCATTCTCATTGAATAACACTCGTTCCACTAGGTCAAGACTCAGACTTCAGGCAACCTACTCATCTTCTCAAATCTTTGCTGTTTTTCTCTTATGTTCATCTTTTGTGGCTGCTGTAACAATTGAGGTGGCTAAACACAGATATTTATACTCTTCCTGTTCTAGAGAGCAGAAGTCTGAAGTCATGGTGTTGGCAAACCCCACTCTAGCCGAAAGCCCTGGTTTTTTTCTAGTGGTGTCCAGAACTCCCTTGAGGTCAAGTGTTTCTTGGCTTGTGGCCGCATCCTTCCTTCTCTGCCTCCATCTTCATGAGCTCTCATTCCCTCTGCCTGAGACTGTGTCTTTGCCAGCTCTGACAGCAGTCACTGAATTCAGGGCCCACCCTCATCCAGGGTGATCTCATCTAAATCCAGTCATGCCTGGAAAGACCCTTTTTCCTCTAAGGTCACATTCCTATTCTGGGAGATGAGTTTTGAAGGGACATTGTTTAGTTCTGGGTGTCATTCAGTCTCTCTGGTCTACTTACACTAAAATCAAATTCTCCCAATACTGCTTGATTATAACCCTCCAGGTCTTTAAACCTAAAATGAGTTTAATTTTCCTTACTGACCTGACCACCATAAGCACCAATGATTACTAATCATAACACATAATATTTTTAT
Organism: Dasyprocta punctata; assembly: GCA_004363535.1. Lineage (NCBI taxonomy): Eukaryota > Metazoa > Chordata > Mammalia > Rodentia > Dasyproctidae > Dasyprocta > Dasyprocta punctata. The sequence goes on along the minus strand of RJWM01002061.1, from coordinate 100,480 downwards.
CTTGGGCACTTAAAAAATCAGGACTGTGATAAACTACAAGCTCCATGGAATGGGAGTCTAACCTGTCTCCTTTTGCCCCATTTCCCAGTTCACGTGTTAGTTTCCACAGCTACCTGTTGAACAAACACACGACATATCGAGTAGGAGTTTGGAGTCCTCTATCTGACTTTGAATAATCCTCCATTACCTGTCATGGCACCATCCGCTCCAGTCAGCATTTACTAAGTAAGAATTAGGTGCTCTCAATAAATACTTGTTGGTTGATTGATTAATCCATCAGCCAGGTTTCCTGCTGAAGCATTTTCAATGTGGGTCTCCAGGGGGCCAAGGTGGGTGGTGCACAGAGGGGTAAAGGACTGGGCATGGAGACACTGGATCAGCAATCCCACCATGGGACTTCTGGAACTTGCCCAAGGTCTCTATTTGCCTGAGAATCCACTTCTAGTCCTTCAGAAGAAACCTGCCAATGACATTTGGAACCACAGGGTCCAGGACATGAGGTTAAGATTTATATTAAGACCAGATAGCACAACTTCTTTTTCTCCCAGAGGGAAAGCTCCAGGTAGGTGAGCTGACCCTAAAGTGGAGAGCTGATAGGCATTCTGCTCTCTTCTGAATCACCCATGGGTTCATTTCTGTGAAGAAAGTTTGCGAGAGACAGACCATATGGCTGCACATATTGGAACACACCACAGCTTGGTGCTCTGTGTCCCCAAGAAAAGGTGTTCTAAAAATCCAGGGGAGATTGGTCCTGGCCTGAATGTGAGAGAAATGGATTGGTGATTTCTGATGTTGCTGAGAATTCTGTGCATGCAGTCCAGCAAAAGGAGGTCAGTGGTTATTTAGAAACAACAGATGAAAAAAGAAAGAATGAATGAAGAAAGGAAAAGAAAGAAGGAAGGGAGGAAGGAAGAGGAGGAAGACAGGAAGGAGAGAGGGAGAGATGGAAGGAAGGAGAGAGGGAGGGAAAAAGAAAGGAAGAAAGGGAGGAAGGAAGGTAGGAAAGATGGAAGGGAGGAAAGATGGAAGGAAGGAAGGAAAGAAGAAAAATGAAGGAAGGAAAAAAGACAAGAAAAGAAGAAAGGAAAGAAAGAAAGAAAGAAAGAAAGAAAGAAAGAAAGAAAGAAAGAAAGAAAGAAAGAGCAAAGTGTCAGGAACCAATCATTTTACCCTGCATTTTGGTTCTAGATCACCACAGCTGTTGCCCACACCGACATCACTGCCCCATTCACCAGCTGCCATGACCTAAAGCACCACAGGTCAGGCATCTAGTAAGTAAAAAGCTACATGTGATCACTATTCTATTTTTATGTGTTCATTTTTTTCTTCTCTAAGTGTCTTAAGTCACCCACCCTCTTAGCACTTATTCTTCTGGGGATTACAGTACTAAAGCTGGCTTTATTTTGTTTCAGTTCCCTAGTATCCATTTCAATAGAATCACTAATACCACTCATTTTCAGATTTTGTGCTCTTAATAGATTGAGAATATGAGGTCATGTGTCCAAAAGGGTAATTATCATTCTGGGCAATGACTGAATGGTTTCATTGTCCTCAAAATATAGGGAAGGCAAAAAAGACTTTTGTTACGGCATTACCTGATGTGTGTGTGATTTCTAAAACTGCACATGACTCAATTCACTGTTGCAAAATAACAGAAAGTTAACTTTGCTTCAGGGAAAGTGGAATTTTAGTAGGAGATGGATTTGTAGTATCAGGAAATGCAAGCCATGGAAAAATTATATTGAGCACTAGCCTGTTGTCTCCTGGCAAGTGGCAATTTGTCACATGGACCTATTAGGTACCTACTGCACCTTTGGTTTCCTAAATTCTCACCACTTGGGGTTGGAGGCATGGGCAGCATGTTCCCATGGCTTTCTGTAAGAGGGGAAAGTTCCCTTTCCTTTCCTAGAGCGGATTACACTTCCTCGAGGCCCTCCCTTCAATTCCAAGAGACAGAGAGGTTCCAATTTTGTGCTCTCTCAATGGAAGTAGAAGTGAACTGAGGATCACAACCCCTATAACTCTTTGAAGCCCCCAAAGGATTGACAGAAAGGATTCTGGGAAAGAGTGTCCAGTACAGACTTGATGCAGGAAATACTAAGTCCCAAGAACCAGAAGCATGATGAGGAGCATTCAGAGCTCCCTTGTGGATACTTTAACGCCTTGTGAATTGATTATTGCTCCACCCAAGGTGGAGTGGCCAAAATGGTGTCTCCAAGAGTGACATGCCTCCATTAGATAGCTGCCCAACTCCCACATGGCTACAAGCTCCCTGCTGCTCTGGACCTAACTCCACAGCATCCGAGGAAACAGGGCACCATACAGTGGGTTACAGGATCATCTCTGGCCAAGAACACTTCATTAGTTGTTCACTTGCTTTCCCTTCCTCAACATCCCTTCCATCTTTCCTCACCAGCATGTATCAATATCAATCATCCACCACCAGGAAGTGCTCAAATTTGGGTCCCCTTGGTCAAAAGACAAAGGCAGAGGCAATATCCTTGGGTGAGAACTTCACCCTATCACTTATGAGGTGGCTGAACACACAAGTACCTGAGCTCCCTGAGCTTCATGGACCCCAAATAGAAAACGGAAATAACAACACCCATCTCACTCAAGCCATAAAGGTGAAAGATCTCCATCCAACACCACACACATAATTCAGGGACAGGGCAAAGGAACCACCTTCTCTACTAGAACATTTGAATATTAGGCTCTTGTTTTATTGATAATGGAGAGTCACATTGGTAAAGAATATTCTGTATTATCTGGATGACCCTTTATATTGAAGAATTACTGCCACATTCTTTAATGCAATGATTGCTAGCAAGATGGTCCTTTCTAATGCTCATTTGATTGATTATACCAATGAGGGAAGAATAAAGGAGAAGTAAATTCAAAATGATGTACCACTCCCAAATGCACGCCCAGGGACTGCACAGCACCTGGAATAGGATGGTGGAGTCATCGCCTCACGCATAGGCATGGTGAACTGGGGTGTGCCTGGACCAGGTCATTTGGTGACACTGTTATGTAGTAATGAGCTCTGAACCAGTTTCATCAAAACCATATCGTTGGACTTATTTGGTCAAAATGGTAAGGCTGAAAGTCTTAGTCACTTTGTATCAGTGGAACAGAATACCTGACACCAAAATTTAAAGGAAGAGAGGTCTATTTTGGTTCATATGATTCAGAGGATTCAGTCCATAGTTAGCTGGTTCTGAAGCAGTGGGGGCATGGTGGAAGTGTGTAGTGGAGGAAAGCTGCTCATGTCAAGATGGCAGAGAGAAGGGAGGAGCCGGGGATGGAGATCACCCTTCCACATCAGCCCCTCTCGGTGGGTGAGCTGCCTCTTCTAGCCAGAGCTCACCTCCTAAAAGCACATTCAGCTACAAACATATGATGCAGCCACCTTCTAAAAACCCTGCCTCTGAACCCATGAGCCATGAGGGGTACATTCTAGATCTAAACCATAACACTGAATTTTAAATACAGTACAGCTTCGTTGTATTTATTTAAAGAATATATTTTGTTTAACAGTTTCTTAATTCAGTGAACATTAGGAGGTTGGGCAGATTTTTATTTTTCTATATATTGAAATAACATCATATGTAAAACAATGTCAGGTTTTAAATGGATTCTGAGCAAAATATACATGAAATTGGACACAGTAAATGATCCACAGAAGGTGCCCAGGAGATGAAGTTTCCCTTTTGGAGGCCTGTGTGACTGGGAAGTATCTGCAGCGTGGTGGGTGATAGAAGGAATAGAAAGAATAGAAGCATAATGAATAATCATAAATGCATTCATTCATCACTTTAGATGAGTGCTCAGAGTTATGCTAAAGATGTCACCTACTTTATCTTTCTAATCTTCTGTTTGAAAGCATGGGACATCATCCATTCTTACCGTCCCTTTGTACTGTCACGAATCTGATTATCTTTCCAGAAAGTGCCTCATACGTATACACATTAACAGGCATCTAGGAACGTCAAATGCTAAAAAACCGAAGTGTGCGTGAACTCTGAAGAAGGAACCTGGAGGGTCTCATGAAGGCTGGATTTGTACTGGCAGGATTGCTGGAATCTTCCACCCGTCCTTCAGATTCTCTGCCCCTTTTCTGCATCCCCCTTTGGAACCCCAGGAGGCAACATCTGTAGGTGACAGTAAGAGCTTCTCTTGCTCTCTAGTTTCCATTTGGATTCCATCAAAGGGACTCAGTCACGTCCCATACAATCTTGGAAGAAGTCCCTTCCTTCCAGAAGCAACTTCTCCCAGAAGTCTTTCAGAGAGTTTCATGGTCATCATCAGATTGACTGTGTCCATGCATCAGCACTACTTCCTGAGCAGATTTTCAAATACTTGAATGCAGGAAGGTAATGAAAAAGAGTGAATAACATGAAGGTCTCTCAAGTGTAGGCTCCTGAAATGGTTCTTCATGCAGTTGTTTTAAAATCGTTTTCATGGGTGTCGCTTTGAGTATGTTTAGCCTTTGGCTGCACACCGTGTGAAGGTGTATCCATTGGTGTCCCCTTTGGACATGCAGTTGTATCCCACGATTATGAAATGATTCACTTAAAGCCTAAAAGCTGCCTTCTGAAAGATCAGCAAGTATAGTGAAATCAATCAGAGGAGATGCCGAGCCAAAATTTTGGCAAAAACATGGACAGGACAGAGGAAAGCCGGAATTTCAAGCTATTGATTCCCTGGCTTTCCCTTTCTGGGGACTTAGCTTTTCTCTCTATCAAAGACCAGACGTCCTGGAAGGCTACCCTCTCCCCATAGCTGCGCGTGCTGGGTGCTCACGGTTCTTCCTCCCTCTTCTCCTCAGGCCGGGGTATGATGGACCTTCGCAAGCCCCATCCCTGCCTCTGCCCTTAATGATTCCCTCAGTTCTGTTTCCATCTCTGTGAAAAATCCCTTTCCTAAATTCTCTTCCCATTACCCAGTTTCTTCCATTTCTTCTTTCCATCCCCTGACTGATAGACAGAGAGATGGGGTGACTGGGATTAGTGTCTGGGATTCAGATGGGGGAGGTACAGAGTATGAGTTAAGGTGAAGCAGATAGCACACACTGAATAAAAACAGCAATTATTAGTATTGGCACTTGAAGCCTGCGGTGAGCCTGACCAGATACCAGAATCTTTAGCTCCATAGTTTCCAATTCTGAAGACACCTTTACCTTGCTGGACTCAAGTTCCCTGGAAAGAAGTAGAGTCACCACTGAGGTTTAAGGTCACTCACTTCACTGTTCAATGGCAAAGTCAGAATTTGACTCGGGTTCCCACTCTTTCTCTGTTTTTAAACTCCTACCAACCTCTCAGTGACAATAAGTCTGATGAGAATGAGAGAGATCCATGACTCAAACACAGTTCATTCTGGAGGGGACTTGAAGGAAGAAAATGTCGTTTGCTACACAACGTCAGATGCTAGGAGCCCTCCTCTATTCCCACCACTTAGAAGTAAGGCCAGCAGAGCTGTCCCTTCTGGATCATGGACTGTCTGGAGCTCTTTTGAACCTGCCTGCATTACCGGGACCACCCTCTCTGTATGCAACCAGATCTGGGCTTCAGAAACTCCCTGGCCTCTCCAAGTTAATAGCTGTCCATCTTGCACCTGGCCTGTGTTTTTGCCTTTGGGCCCTGAACTCTGGCCAGCTGCTCTGTCTGAGCTGGGGCCCACCTGCTCCTCAGAGAGCCACAGGCTCCGGAATGAGCAGAACTGATGTGATTTCCTTGTGGTTGAGGCGCAGCAAAAGCCTAGGGTGGCTGCAGGAGAAAATCAGGGTCTCGGGCATGCAGACCTGGCAAGAAATGTGCTGGAAAACCTGGCTCTGGGACAAGACTGAAGAAAAAGGAAGAACTTTCTGTATCAATAAAATGTATTACACATCTAAATGTTTTCTTTACATGTTCATTATTAAAGTTTGTGGAAAGGTAGAAGAGTTTGGTGAAGGGAAAAAACACACCGCTCATCTCGAATACATCAGAGGAACTTCCTTCTGTACTGATGAACACGCATACACGTATTGCACAGTTGCATCCTCTGTACTCAAAGTGGAGTTTGTGAACTTACAGCCCAATAATCACCTGGGAATTCATGAGAAATGCAGAATCTCAGGCCAAGCCCCAGACCAACAAATTGGAATCTGCATTTTTAACAAGCTCTCCAGGTGATAAGAAGAGATGTGACTGTACAGTATTTAATAGGATGAGTTAATTTTATTATCCCCTTTTAGTTCAAAATTATGTTTTCTCAGCCTGTAATCCAAGCGTGCTGAGTTGTTGAGTCCAATGGACTGTAAGTTTGAGCCCAGCCTAGGTAACTTAGTGAGAATTTGTCTCAAAAAAAAAAAAAAAAGCATTTTATATATATATATATATATATATACACAATATATATATATGACATATATATTAATAAAATATATATATATATATATATATCTGTGTGAAATCCCTGAGTTCAATCCCCAGTACCATTAAAAAATCATGCTCTGTCTATAGTGTCTCAGTTATATACTGTAGTGTAGTGTGATACTCTACCAAATATCCTTTCACAGCGATCTTTGTAGAAACAATGCTGACAATCATCATCATTATTGCTGTGATTTATGGAGTGCCAAGTATGTGCTGGGTCCTGTGGTGACTGCTTTCATCTCATCCTTAGAGTGGCTCTACAGAAGAAAATGTTACTCTCAACCTGAAAGTAATGGTACTGGGCTATTTTTAAAAATAAAATACAGCATTTTAATAAGAAGACTTCCAAGTAGCAATATTCCCATGACTGTTGACAAGAGTAACAGCATTTCTTAAGCATTCTCTTTATTACATAGACTATATTAACTGCTTTGTATCCATTTTATAAAATGTAAACCTCAAACAGTCCCAAGAAGCAAATGATACTATTAATTTCCTAAAACTGGAGGGAACTGGGTCCAGTGGTTAACTATCTTGTCCAAAGTCACATTTTATGACCGTGGCAGAATCCCAGCCCAAACCCTGGTTGATCAGGCTCCGTGATCCATCCTCTGGACATGGGAAGGCATGGAATGTGGGGATTTTCTTCTAGATCTCAGTGCATCCTCGAGTCCTCCCCTCCCTGTCATGGCCCGTTCCTTAAGCAGGCCACCTCTTTCGTGAATATTTCCTGCGTGAACAGACAGAAGATTTCCCAGCCTGACCTGATGGGCTATAGGGAGCAGGGGATTTGTCCTAATCACAGTTCTCCAGGCCTCCACAGCCTCAGACATCTAGACTGGCTGCCCGCGTGGCAAACATCCCAGGGCTTTGCAGGGAACAATGGGCGCTGAACTGCAGGTGACCCGACCTGCTAATCGCTGCCTGATTACCAGCTAATCAGTGCCTTGCTGGGACACTGAATCCCAAATCCCTTTGGACTGGGCTGGGCCCTGGCAGGGCCCGGTCACCTGGTTAATATGGCAGGGGGTGAAGCAGGGGTCACGTGTACCAGTACAGAGTGGCCAAAGGCTGCCTTCAGGGAAACGATCACGGGACCTGTCTCTCCCCTGCGGGTCCTGGGCGACTGCAGAACTTGTCAACAGCATGGGAGTGAACAGAGGCATGGAAATTAAAGGCCAACTCTTCTTCGCTAGAATTTATGGGAAAAAAAAGTTAATCAACCCTTTTAGGCACAGAGGAAACAAAGGACTCCTTTTTTGTCAGAAATGTCAAAAGAGGTCTTGTCTGAGAAGGTGAATTAACATCTACCACTAACAAACCCAGGGCTACCATCCCCATAATCAGTACTGTTACCAAAATCATCACTCTCATCGTCGCCTTCACCCCCATCCCCACAATTATCACCCTCACCATCACCACCACTACCAATATCGCCAACTCCATTGCTACCACCACCACCATCGTCATCACCACCATTAATTCCCTGGCTCAAAGAAGAAACAAAAAGTCTCACTATAATTCACAGAATTATAGGTGCTTGTCAACACACTATCACCACCGCTATTTCTGGCCTTACTGTGACACCGTAGCCTTCACTGCCATTATAAATATCACTACCAACACTGCCATCACCCCTACATTACAGTCACCCTTCTCTCTGTTATTACCTCCCTCACCAACACTACACCTACAGTGAGCCCCACTACAACTGCCACTAACACTGTAACTCCATTACCACCACCACATTTACCATTATTATCCTCACCATCATCACAATCAGCCCTACCACCTCCCCCATCATCGCCACCACCAAGGCCAGCAAAAACCCACCACGATCCCCACTACTATCCCCACAACACCACCACCGTGACTGCCATTCTTGCCACCACACACTGCCACATGCTAGGAAAAGCAATTTGGAGCAATGTGCTAAAAAAAAACAGCAACATTGGTTTGAGAGTCATTTAGAAACTACTCCATAAATACTAGTTGTTTGAGTCTGAGTAATGAATTACTTGAAAGCTTAGTTTCTCCAAATAGAAAAATAAGTGATAGTAATACAACCCAGCTTATAGGTCTGTGGCTCATGCAAAACATTTATCAGTGTTTGCTACCATTATTTATGCCCAACTTCTAAACAAGCCATTCTTCTTCCAAATCCTCTGTATGCAGATAGAGGTATTCACACACCTACCTCCTCAATAGGGACAGACTTAGGGTCACAGTTTGAGAGAGCTGTGTATTTTAGCACACAGCTTCTGCTCTAGCAACTTTGCTTGAAGATGTGTGAGGAGAGAACAATTTTCCCCTTCATCCCTAGCATATGGTCCCTTCTAACCTGCCTAACAGTCCATAAGAAGCAGAAGTATGGTCTTGGCAGTATGGGTTGAAGAAAGTTTCAGATATGGAATCAGCTGTCTGGATTTGAATTCAGATCTGCTCTCTAAATACCATCTGATTTGAGAACACCGCGGTCTGCCAGAGATTCCCTTCTGTCTTCTAAACACTGGGCAGTGATAGTCTTTTCTTGGGCAGTGGCAGTCCCTTCCCTGGAGAATTGTGAGATAAACCAGCGAAAACCCTGCAAATCATCAGGTGCAAAGCAGACTCTCAATACATTCAGCTGATTTTCTTCACCAATATTTGAGCTTTGAATAAACAATTAGCAGGAAGTGGCAAACTGGTGCCTTGCTCTAGAGAACCTTCTAATGGGGGAATAAAATCAAGTCTCTTCCTCTTCCAGATGGAGCCAGCCCTACACTTGGATTGGTTCTCTGGGTATATTGCAGAGGTCTAATAAAAGGTTACCTTTGCCCAGTTGATTCAGTTCTAGGAAGCTGTTCAATGTTTGACTATAGTTCTCCAAACATTTAAAAACAGTTCATCAGGCTAGTTCAATTGAATTATTGCTCCTTGGGAGCATTCCAAACCCTGGATTTCCTTCAGAGAGAGTTGGAACCTATTTCATTCCTGTGAATTCAGCTCCTTGGCCCTTTCTGTGAACCTTGATCCCAAGTGCAGTGTGACACCTTGCTGTCCTGCATGAAGGCAGCACTGTCCACCCCCACATGCTCATGGAAGGTCCTGCTCATAAGATAACCTCATGTTTTAGGCTGTCTGAAGCAAAAGTGTCAAACAGTTATACTGACATTTTGGTAGCGGGCATTAGCACAATGGGTACCGTAAAGGTATTTACATGGCAGGAAGAAGAGGAGAAAAGATCTCATTTCATCAGTCGAACATAGTTCCTCTACATGCTGAGGGAAGAGCATGGTCTCTCAGCAGAACTTCCATCCACGACCTTGTGACATAAGTTGCGGAGGTCAAGACAGGCAGCAGTGAATTCTGAACCCACATGCATAAATCCCTAGGGACTGGCTCTAGCAAACTTCGCAGTTGGCTGGGGAAGGGCCAAGCCCTGCCCACTGCCATCAGGAGAGGTGGCCTGTTTGCCAGGATGAAGTGCTTCATGGTCACTTTGCATTCTTTGTGAAAGTCTGGATTCAGCTACCAAGTGAGACAGAAGAGACGCAGGGAAGGAATATTGACTACCAGACAGTACACAGATCCTATTTTGAATGCTTCCCAATTCCACCTCTCCTTAGGAGCTGGGATGTTTGTCTGGATGGACTGAAGCTTTCATTTCTCATCCACCTTTTGGCAGAATCTAAAACCCTCCTTGGGCCAGGTGCCATCTTGAGTGTCTCACTACTACTGAATCCTCCTCACAACTCTGTTTGGTTGCTTTCCTTATTTTTTCACCCGGTTTTAAGAACTTAATCTACTGCTAAGTGGTAACTCCAGAAATTTTTCCTAACTGCTTATATAGTGGTCCATCATGGGCATAACACTTCTTTACTTCCTCTTTTGGTCAACTGTGAATTAGTCTGCTGCCTCCCTGGCCCAGACACCACAGGTATCAGCTCCATGATGTGCTTTTATGTCCTCTCTTATGGACCCAAGTGGGGATTCTGTTGACATACCCCAGAAATGAAGCAAGTGATTGGAATGTACAGGATTGCTCAGTCGCATATTTTTTAGATTGGTTTCACCTCTCTCCATCTAAAGAGATGAATCATGTCTTAGACCATTTTCTGTTGCTGTAATAGATCGCCACAGACTGGGTAAATTATGAATGAGAGAAGTTTATGAAGCTCATGGTTCTGGAGACCAGGAAGTCCAAGGATCAAGAGGTCCCATCTGGTAAGGGCCTTCTTGCCATGTCAGGAAATGATGAGAAGCAGGTGTCACATGGTGAGAAAAGAGAGAGAGAGAGAGAGAGAGAGAGAGAGAGAGAGAGAGAGAGAGAGAGTCCTCCCTTTGTAAGGAACCCACTCCCATGATAATGCCATTCATCTTTTCTTGCTGGTAGCACCCCTCCCCCTCACCTAATCACTTCTTAAAGGTTCCCACAGCTCTCAATACCATCCCGATGGCAACTGAATTTCAGTTTGGGTCTCAGAGGGGACATTCAAACCATGAAACCATAACACATGTGCTCCCATATCTGAGGCCAACACTTGGCATTATCTGATTTTTTTCATTTTTGCCCTTTTGGCAGATGTAAAGCTTTTCTCGCTAACCATGACTCTGCATTTCTCTAATTACCCAAGAGTTTAAACACCTTTTTGCACTGTATCAGTCATTTGAATTCTTGTGAATTACCTGTAATAGCCCTTGTCCTTACTTTTGTTGGATATGATGATCCTTCTCTTAGTAACTTACAAGATTCCCTCACCTATCCTAGATTGATTCTGAGTTTTAGATGTTGCTAATTTTATGCTCCAATTTTTTATTTTTTTATTAATGTTATCTTTGATATGTTTAAGAAAAAATCCTCAGTTTTAATGTAATCAAATCTGTCAATTTTCTTTTTTGCCTAATGACTTAGTATTTTGCCTTCTTTAGAAAGTTTTTTCCTTACCTCTAAGTCTTCAAAATATTCTCCTTAATTATTTTTCTGTTAAACTCATCATAGTTCCTCTCATATTTAATCTCTCAGGAGTGTATGCTATATAATGCACAACTAGAGATACTCTTGCCCTCTGGGTGGTGGTCAGGTTTTCAGAGTCATCTACGAAGCAGTAGAGCCACTCCCAGTGACTTAGAATAATATTTCAGCTCCTCACTTATGAATATGTCTACCTCTGGCCTCTGTTCCATTCTCGGGTCTTGGATCTGGAGCCCCTGCAGCCTGATTTTATTGTGATGGTTTTGTCAAATCTCAGGATTTTTAAGGCAATACCCCAGCCCCATATTCTTCTTTCTTACGGCTGGTCTAGGGAAATTTTACTCTTCTGTGTCCATTTTAACATAGTATCTCTACATTTCACATGAATAAATTTTAAAAAAGAAAGAAATGCCACTGAGTTTTTAGGGCGATGGTGTTGGCTTTGCTTTTATCATTTGGTCGTAAGATGCTTTACTCTAGGCATTTTCCGGGTGCAGCCTGGTGTGGGGTGGGGTGGGGGGTTGGTTCTTTTTATGAGTCCAGGTGGGCACTGCTCTGTGGGGAACAGTGGCTCTCTCTCCTCCTGTCCTCTGGGGTCCTGGGGCCCCCAGGGCAGCTGGAGACCTGCTCCTTGGTTCAGGCACTGCTGCCCATGCCTGATTCCCCTTGAATAATGACTCTGCTCAGGAAACCAGGCCTCAGGGTTCAGATTTCCCCCCATTTAAGCTTGTGGCTTCTTGGCCTGGAGCCTGTTCTCTTCCCAAAATGTTTGTTAGTATAGTGGCTTTTTATGGCGCTTTATGGAAAAATTAAGGGGTGGAGGGGGGATGACTGTATTCTGCAAACCAGCCCATCCTGAACCTTCATTTACTGGAATTTGAGTCTTCTGCATACCTTGTTAGCAGAAAGAAAAAAAAAAAAAGCTTCAAATAGACTTTTTCCATGCAAGCTTACAATTGGAATGTTCTTCACCTCTTAACTCAGGCCAGGACAAATGTGGCCCAGACTCTGAAAACAGCCAGTTATTTAGAAGCCGCACAGCAGCTTTTGCACAACATTTACAACTGCAGTTATCTGCAAAAGGATCACCGGGAGGGGCCCAGGGAGATGGAGGGTAGAGGCCACTCCATCCTTGCCAAGTTGACCCTGGGGACACTGCTGGAGGACCCACCCCTGAGCTCCTCAAAGCTTAAAGTCGCAGCTGGGAAGCTGTGGAGCAGGAGAGGAGCCCTCCACAGGAAGCAGTGTCTGTCTCTGCTTCACAAGGGAGCCAGAGGATCAGATAAAGCCTGGGCCCTGATAACCCGGGCACTGGGAGAGGAAGAGGGGCCACAGTGAGGCCCTCCAGAAATGTCATGCTTTTCTTAGAACTTGGGCCTGTATTGCACACAAATTTGAGGTTATCTCTGACACTTATCTGAAATTAACTGTGGTTTTCAAATGAAAAACATTTAAGGGAGGATTAGATAAGAAGGAGGCCTATTTATATTATTTGCCACATGGGGGGGATGAAAGAGAGAGAGAGAGAGAGAGAGAGAGAGAGAGAGAGAGAGAACAAAATGGTTATGAATGTCTTTCCAGCACCATAAGTCCTAATGGGGACTCTTTCTCTGCCCCTTATTAATAAGGGAAAGGAAAACTTTTACCTCAATTGCATGCCTTTCTGTTGGCTTCTTAGAGAAAATTCTGCTCCCTTTTTATTCCAGAAGTAGCGAGAATTGGGAGACTATTGCTCTGAAACACGGAGTCTGGCGTATTTCGAAATGTTTTATTCCTACAATGCAAATTTTGGCCAGTGGGTCCTGGCTCTGAAGGGTGATTCCCAGGCCAGAACTACATGGAACAGGTAACAGAGGTAGAATTGGGAAAGAGGGCAGAGTTCTGCTGGAGACTCCTGGGAAAGAGCCTGTGAAATCTTTGTGTCAAAGCAAACTCATCAGAGAAGTCCAGAGCACACAAGAACACAGGTGCGCTTTGCTCTAAAGAGAGCAACTCAGCGAAGAATATCCCACTACAATTCCCACTTTACAGATGGGGATATGGAGGCTCAAAAAAATGTGCTGGCTAGAAAGAAAGCAGGGCAGAATTTGAAGCAGGCTTGATTTTAGAATGTACACTCTTAACCACTTCACCAAATGACGTCAATGCACTGGTTTTTATTTCTGTTCCATCTAGTTGATATCATTCCATTCTGCTCACAGTATACGTGAATAGCTGTGGCAAAGGGAAAGAAGGGTAACTTAGGGATGGGTGTCGAGGGGGGAAGTACTCAAAGGAGAAACTCTCCAAGAAGCGAAGTAGCAACAGTTCAAATGAAAACCAACCTCGAGTGTGCCTTTGTTATGTGAATATCACTGCGTGTTAGTGAATGGAATCTTTGTAATATTACTTATGCCATAATCACGTATGTTACTTTAGGTCACCTGCATGTTATTGCATATAACATTTATGTATTTGTATGTCATCTGCACAAATACTGTGCATACGAATCCATGTTAGAGGTAGAAAACGGGCTCAGAAGGGGTGAATGCTGTCCCAGCCTGAGGTTCAACCAGGATGTGAACTCTCAAAGGCAAAGCACCACCTATGCTTCTCTACATGCTGACACCTCTGCCCTACTGTGGCATGGGAAGTATCAACTATCTCCAGTGGCTTTGGGCTATGTCTACATTGTTTTTGCCTTTTTCTCCTAGTCACAAGGTGGCAAAGAACAAACTATCCCAAGCAACAAATCCCCAAAGAACAAATGATCCCCAGATCAGCAGGAAATATTTAACCCACATACTTCCCAACTTTTTTTTGCATGGCCCAACTTCTCATACCACCTTTGCTCTTGGCTGGAAAGAAGTGGCATTTAAAAAGGACAGATTTATAAAATCTTTCAACCCTAACATGGGTTTCCTGTGCACTTTGCAGGTCTTAATGGAAAGCAAACTGCTTAGGCATCTATATTCTTGATGTTGTGTACCCACGTAGTTAGAAAAACTGTACACACATACACACACACACACACAAAATTTTAAAAATGCCCCAAAGCAATGCAAAAAGACCATTGCTAATTCAAAGAAGTGGGCTTATTTCTTAAAGGTTGGAAAGAGGTGAGCTTTTAACAAGATCCTTGCTAACAGTCACGTTTACGAAAATACAATCATCCCCCTAGCAAGGTTTTGTTTATTCGTCCATTAAAAAAAAATTAAAACAACTTTTACTTTCAGCTCTCTGAATAAGAACTGTTTTTCCAGCTGTATCATCTGAGGAGGATTCAAGAGCCTGGTTTGGTTAGAGTTTTATTCAAAATAGAAGGAAAGTCTCTTACACAATTTTGCTTGGGCTAAACTGCCTGGAAAGAAGTTTATTTATACTGTTTTATCACACACCTGTTTGGATATGGGCTGTTTTCTGGTATTTAAACATACCATTTCTTGCCAATTGCTTTATCTGCAGAGCCCCGTGGTTTTGCTGCAAATGTTTCTTATTAACTCAGAAAGAAACACCAATTGCTCCATGAACGTTATTAACCAGGACTAAAATAACTTAATTGTTCCTCACTTCTAACAAGTTATCATTGAAAAATTATATCCCAGGAATCCATTCTAAGTAAGGAAAAAGCCATTGCTCTCTATTTAGGGGGTAAAAGAAGTAACAAAGGCTTGTTGATGAATTCCTTCAATAAAAACATTTTTAAAGCCACCTGCTTGTTTTGAACTAGTATGTTTGGGGGGAAGGGAAATGTTGCTATTGAGATGGAAGAGGGATATTTTATTCACCCTGGAAGATTTTGAATACATCCATGGCAACCTTAGAATTGAGGTGAAGGATCTGAATCCAGTGTGACCCTCTGTGGGGAATTTAAACCCTAGGGACTGTTCTTACTACCTAGCAGAAAACATAGATCCTAACAGCCATCCAGCGATAATTTAATTCAACACCTAAGCATTGAATAGTTATTATGGCATAAGCTTTGTGCTAGGACTTGGATGAAGCGATGAATGAGACCAAGTCCCCATACCCAGGAGTTCATGGTTCACAGTCTGGCACATAGTAGGTCTCCTGTCAACATTAGAAAAATCTGAAAATTTACATGTACAATTCACATCTGACTTCAACTGAAGGGTTTTTTATTTTTATTTTTTCCTTTGCAGCTAAAAATCCAGGTTGAGACACTCGCTTAACAAACTCTATATTGTATTTCTAGCTGTGTAACAAATTGCCCCCCAAACCTAACAGTTTAATACAGTAAACATCTCTTATCTCAAGTTCCTGTAGGTTGGAGACCCCAAGTGTGGCTTAGCTGGGTAACTGTGCCTTAAGACGTCTTGGGTTACTCAGCCTTCTGTTACCGTAACAGCCCAGCTAAATCAATTTAAGAAGGGGAAACGCTTACATTGGCTCCCAGTTTTGGAGGTTTCAGTCCGTGACTAATTAGCCCTGTGGCTGTGGGGGTGTGGCGGTACGTATATCCCAGTGGCATGTGTACAGGGGTGAGGCCTGTCCCCTCTTGGACAGGATGCAAAAGGAAAAGAAAGGATCCCAGAATCCCCTTGGAGCCCCTGATAAAGAAAAACTCTCACTAGGCCCCACATGTCCCAGTAGAACAATGGGCTTGGGGACCAGGCCTATAGCACATGGCTCCTCAGGGGACATTTCAGATCCAAACTGTTGCACCACTTAGAGGCCGCAATCCATCGCTGCCCTGGGCTCCCATCTCATCTTAAACTCAGCTGCAGGGAGGTCTTCAGCGGGTGCAATCGCACTGTCCTTGGCCTCCTTCCATCCTTTGTGGAGGCTGCGGTACTGGGAACCCCAGGCCCGCCTTACTGGCTGTGGCTAGGGAGGATTTCATTTCTTCAGTGTCTTGACATGGTCACTGCTTAAGGCAGCACATAAAGTGGCAGCTGGCTTCTTGCAGTGTGAGTCAGAAAACAAGAGAGAGTGACCAGGGAGGAAGCCACATTCTGTGTGCAAGTTGATCTTGGCCGTGACATACAGTCATGCAATCACTTCACCATTATCTTCTTGTTAGATGGGGGTGAACCAGAAGATCCAGCCCACACTCGTGGGGAATGGACAGCACATGGGAGTGAATACCAAGAGCAGCTCAACAGGGGCCGCCTTCGGGGCTGCCTGTCATATGCATGGAAAACCACATGGGTAAAGACCTAATCTTCAGCCTTGACTGCACCTCAGCATGAAGTGGCACCTTCCACAGTGTTTTAGCTCCCTGGCCAGCTGAGTAGCCCCATTCCTGTCTGCATTTGAAACATCTGTTTCCTCTAGTGGGCAAATTGGCATGCACCTTGCCATAATGCCCTGCTCTTCAAGCCATTTCATGGAAGCATCTCTGAAAGAGAAGCCAGTGACACCTGGCAGATGCTATTGCATCCTGAGATGTCAGAGATTGGAAAACACAACCCCAAACTTGAGCATCCGGGGTATTTCTCCCTCTCCTCTCCAGCATAAATCTCATTTTACCCTTGGAAGTTGAAGCGGTGATTGCAAATAATGAGCAGTTCTCTCTTCTTGAAACTGTGAGGATTAAGTAAAATAAACAGTTAAAATAATGCTGAAAATATTTCAGGTGCCCAGTCCTCTATGATCCAAGATTTGTCCCTGCTTTCAAGAGTTTAGAAAGTAACAAAGATAATAGAAAACCACTATTAGATATCATAACTATTAGACCCTTAGAAGGTGGAAGTATGACCATGGGCCATGTAGACTGCATGGATGTTGGCTGTGACCCCAGAAGAGGCTCCTGAAGTCCACTCCAGCGCAGAAAACGATGGAGAAATGGGGAGTGGGCAGGAGACAGTGTCCCCAGGAGGACTCGTGCAGCCAGGGCTTGGCGTTGGGGCCACAGAGCAGTAGCTAATGATTAATAATTACAAAAGTATTGTATTAATAGTTTACCTGGGCAAGGACAGTGAGGAGTGCACGTTTACCGAGGAGCAGGCATTTACAGTGAGCCATGGGCTCTGAGAGTGAGCTTTATGGAAACAAAGGGCAGAGTGACCCAAACTTGTTCAGCAAGGTTGGGAAAGGCTGCTCCAACAGAGGCTCTAGTACTGGTCTGGAAGATAAGTAGAGGTTATAAATGTGAAATGGAAGTGGAAAAGCATTATAGGCTAAGGGAAGCACATGTGCAAAATTTCTAGAGAATGCTTGACACAGTGGGAGGTCCTAGGGGAGTACAATGATACTAACGTAGAGAGAACCAGAGTG
Source organism: Dasyprocta punctata (assembly GCA_004363535.1). NCBI lineage: Eukaryota > Metazoa > Chordata > Mammalia > Rodentia > Dasyproctidae > Dasyprocta > Dasyprocta punctata. The sequence continues at coordinate 82,888 of RJWM01002061.1, read as the reverse complement.
ACTAAGGTCAATCTTCAGTGAGGTGAAGGATTTGGACTTTGATTCAGTAGGCTCAAAAGAAAATAAACTACGGAAGAGATTTAAGTCAAGGCACAATGTTATCAAACTTCATTCTAAAGGATCACTCTGACTGGAGACCTCACGATACCATCAGTATTAGCATTGTTGCCCTGTTTTCCCTTTCCCATGGCTATCACAAACTCAAAGATACAGATGGTTAAAGAATACAAGGGCTCTGGCTGCCTGCCCTGTTGGAAAACACAAACAAAACTCCTGGACTTTTGAGTTCAACCCACCAGACTCTGGGTTCAAGTTCCCAGAACCAGTCAAGCAGCACAAATAATAGCTCCCCTCCCACCACTGCCTTGGCTTGAGCGATATTTTAAAGACACTCGTGCTCATCCTAATGTTTTAAGGGGTTAAAGACCTCGAGCATGGGTACCAAGTCTTGGCATAACATCAGTAAGGATAGGAGGCAGGATCCTGGAGACTACTATTGCACTACCTCACTAACATATTTGTTAACCCAGTGGAACTGCACTTCTTAGATGACAATAAATGGTCTCAGCGAGAATAAAAAATCCTGGATACTAGGTTCTCCAATGATGCTTACTCCAAAGCCTATTTTCCTATTTGGAATAAAAACTCTTTTTGTTTTTAAGTACTGAGGGTTGAACCAAAAGCCTTTGCACTGAGCTGTGTTCACAATCTCCATGCAACTATGCCAGGCCTTTTAATTTCAGGACCAAGTCTAAACTGTTCAGTTGTCCTGACTGGGCTCGAACTCACAATCTTCCTGTCTCAAGCTCCACGATGACTGAAAGGAACAGAACTTCCTTGGATGACATTGCCATATAGCAGGGTTTTCCAACCTCAGCTTCATAAATACTCGGGGCTGGATAACTCTTTGTTGTGCTACTCTGTCTGTTGAACAGCATCCTGACCTCTGCCCAGCGGATACCAGTAGCATTGCCCCCAAATGTGGCAACCGAAATATCTCCAGACACTGCTAAATATCCTGTGGAGACAAAATTCAACCTCTAGTTGAGAATCTCTGGTGAAAATCTGTGTACTACAATGAAGCATTTACATATAGACCCACTGATTGTGGTTTATTACATTCTGCTCTTCTGTTAATCAAAGCAGATCACCTGGCCAGACCCCACACAAATTGGGTGAGAAAATGTGCAGCAGTTCCATAAAAAGAACTACAGGTTATGTGATAACAGGCAAGGATATACAGTCCTCATGCAGGGAGAAGAGCAAACAATTGGAAAGCAAAATTAAAACAATTTAAGTGTGCTTTGGACCACAATAGAAGAGTGTAGTATGCTATGCAAATGACTTCAGAAGCACGGGAACCAGTCCGAATAGTCAGAGACACCTCTGCAAAAGGATTTTCAGCTGAGACCTATTGCAGTAACCCATTGTTGACCAAGTATAGGGTAACTGTGCTGGAAGGGGTGGGACTGTTTCACGTAGAGGAGCTTACACATTTGTAGACAGAAGGGTGTCACCCTTTATAATCCCTCCTCACCAAAGCTCTGACATTCATCAAAAAAGTACAGAAACAACTATTTCTAGTGATAAAATTTGTTCAATATTTACTATGCATGAGTCACTGCAATGCAAATGCAAGTCTTGGCCGCAGTGTAGTCCCAATCTAGTTGGACAGAACAGATGTATCGTTACGTAGGCATCCAATGAAACGTATTGGAGAACAGTGCCAGAATGTGGGGACCAGGGAACAGTTCAGAGACTCACTGGGGATCTGAGACCCAGAGGAAGAGAAGAGATAGAGCTTTTGTGGAACCTGAAGGACGGGTAAACTTTAGAAAATGGGGAAGATGGCCACACTCCTGGTATGAAAGACTGCGAAAGTCAAGATGGCCAAGTAGGACAAGAAAGAAGCCTGTGGAGCAAAGAAAAAAAAGGAACCTCTGAAAGGAGAGGCAAAATTTTAGTAAGACAAATGCTGGTTTTAGTTTTTATATGTAAGTGTAAATTTAGGGATTGAAGCTGGTGAGTGACAGCCAATCAAGAAGAAGGGAGACTTACGGGAAAAAATGTCTTCTAAGATCCTACTTCTCAAGGTGACGTCCATGGGCCGGGGCCCCAGGGTAACCTGGGAGCCTGGCAGAGAGCACATCAGGTTGCCGACCTGCGGCACCACCGAGCTGAGACTCATTTGCCCAGGATTTCTGGGTAATTCTGACGTATGTTGTATTTGAGAAGCATTGCACTAGAAGATCAAGTTGAATGTATTAAAATGAGGAAAGATTGCAGAGGAGGTGGTAAATTAAGACTCCAGCAAGTTTCTAGGGTGAACTCCTAAGGGCTTTGTTGGGGATAACAGAGACATGAAAAAATGTCAAAGAAGAATGACCAAGGAACATGTTTGCATGGCTGCAGTAGAAGATAGAGAAATTGGGTAACTGGCCTGGGAATACTGATGCAGTGACAGAAATAGGAAAGTCAAGGGCCAGGGTGGCTGATACAGGGAGAAAAAGTGAGGAAAGGGAGCTCAGACATATGGGATTTGATCAGAAGTATGGCAAACGCTTAAAGAAAAGTTCATTACGGTAGAAAAACAGAATGCCATTAAAGTCCTCAGGATACTTTCCTTTGTTCTCAATACACTTATTCTGGGGTTCTTGCTACTTTCTGAAGCAATCTGGAAGTTTCCTTTTGTGATAATCTTCAGTTGTGCTCACTATTGTGACTCTTTCTATGCCTTGAATCAATTAAAAATAGCTACCTTTTATTGTCATTTTGACTTTGGGGAAGAGCCAAAAGTCACATGATGCCCTATCTAGGGAATAAGATGGGACAGGACACATTGCATGTTTTTAGGAACCTGCCTTTCCCTTGGACGGCTCTCAGCAGCAGTTGCTCCTATACTTTTACTCACCTCCTAAGGATGGATGCTCATTAAAAAGGACTTCTAGAACTGCTTCTGGAGGTGGCAAGAATGATAGGATAAGTGTGTTTGAAGTGAAGGGGCATATTTTTAGGGGAAATTACTGGCAATACATCTTTTGCTGTAATAACTTTTTCAAATTGAAGCAGTCACCATATATTCTGATCATCCCTTGTATAGAGTTTGAATTTCCACGATGACCTAACCATGGAAATCTTAAAGGATATCATGGGAGATTGGAGAGAAGAGCAGAATGTCTCCTCCTTGAAGAAAGCATTCTTCGGTTCTCCACTCTTTTCAGTTCTTCAAGAAGTATCTGGCACAGAGTTGATTCTCAGAGAACATGTGAAATACATGAATGGCTAGAGGAAATTTGTACGTGAATGCCAAGATTAGCTTTTAGGAAAGGTTACCTAGCCAGGATTAGAAGTGTACAGCAGCCTTCTGGGGGAGTGAGGTGTAAACCAATTGCATACTTGTACCCCCGAGAATGCAGATTCTGGCACCCATCTGAGCTCTACAGATTCTCACTCCCTCAGGCAGAACCCATGCTCTGGACTTGTACCGAGCTGCCTGAGGGATTGTAAGGCATTTCAAATCTGAAGCCTTCTTTAAAAAGAAGAAAACAGAAAACACCAACAAAAACAAAAGGAGTCAAGATAAAAATCTAGGCAGTGTCCTCTATCTGGAGACAGAATATGCACAATGGAAGAAGAAAGGAGGTGAAAACAAATGTGGGTCGGTCACTCACAGTTCCTCTCCCCACTGAATCAGTTTCCCTACAATCAGTTCCTGGTTTTGCCAGGGTTAACAGTCACCATAAGGAATAGCCACCACCACAGTACACCAGTGTAAGAGGGGTATCATCATTCCTATTTCCAAGGTGAAGAGAAGGAGGAACCAGGAGGAACATAATGGGTACCAGGCAAGGTGGAGGACGGAACAGAGCAGAAGCCTTGGCAATGGACAGAAGCTGATTTCTTCAAGAGTCTTTTTCATGACCCTTGTGAACTTGGAGAAGTTTTCACACCCCGTATGTCAAAAATCTTCATTTGTTAAATAGACAGTAAAGATACAGTAAGTCCATCTCACCTGTGATTTTGCTTTCCATACTCACTCATGGCTGAAAATATTGAGTGAAAAATTCCAGAAATAATTAATTCATGAGTTTTAATTACACATCATTCTGAGAAGCATGATGAAATCAACAACATCCCAAGCCACCAAGACAGGAATCCTCCCTCTGCCCACCTTATCCATGCAGTATACACGACCCTTCCATTCTGTCTTAACTAACACTTCACCTCCCATCATATCAGAATGCCTGAGTTCAAATACTCTTTATCGTTTTACTTAATAATGGCTTCAAAGGACAAGAGTAGAGATACAGGCAATTTGAATATGACAGAGAAGCCATAAAATGCTTCCTTTAAGTGAAAAGGTAAAAGTTCTTGACTTAATAAGGAAAGAGAAATATATAATATGTGGAAGGAACAAACATTCTATCCATGAATAAGAAAAACTAAATTCATGCTAGTTATACCATGCAATGTCAAGCTGCAAAAGTTACTGCCACAGTGCACGAGAAGAGCTTAGTGAAGATGGAAAAGATGCTAAATTGTAGGGCTTAGTGGTGGCCTCGGTTCCGGCAGCCCATGGCGTCTTGGATAGTTCCTCTGTGGACAAGAAAGGGATTCTGTAACTTATCAGCGAAGTTTTTCTTTTAGTAAAAAACCAGAGAGGAAGAGCCAGTCAAGAAAATGATTCCCACTGCCAGCGAATCATTGACCGAGCATTGGTCCTTAAATGAAAGAGCATTTTGATTCACCTTCTCTAGCACTTGATAGGAAAACTGATGACGCATAGGGAGACCCCACAGGGGACTCTGTAGAGAGTGGATTTCTGGCTTCTGTCTTGGGGACCTGGTGCCCAGCATCAGATACAATATAAACTGTTCTGAAGTAGCTCCACCTCCATGAGCCTCAAACTGCTTTGTCAGGATGCTGGAAAAGCCTTGTCATAGAGTTGGTATGAAATTGTCCATTCACTCAAACCCAGGTCACAATCTGAGGTTGGTACACCCCTGGTCCGTGCTCCCCAACAGCCAAGCTTGTCCCTCTGTGGCCCTCCTGCCAGCCCCAGGAGTTTTGCTGTCCTGACATACAAAAACCTGGGGCCTCCACCCCACTGTTGCACGAGCTGAGTTTGTAACCATGAACTCCCCCTTACATTCCAGTGTTATCTTGGGAAGTTATCTTTAGCAAAGCAAATCAGAAGGCCGGACTCCTAAGAGACATTTCCAAATGCATGGGCTCTGCTGCTGACTCCAGCTGCTCCTCCAAGCTGTAAAGGGGGAAGCAGAGGGCCTGCGTGGACACCTTCGGGCACTGGGTATCACGAGTGACTTATGTGACAAGATAAACCATGTGTCTGTCATTTCTGTACCTCCAGCAGAAGCTCTAAATATCTAACTCTCCAGGAGAGTGCAATACACTCAGAAGCGAGGCGGCATCAGGAGCAATTACCCGAGGGTCTCTCTGCCTGGCTGGTCTTTGCAGCACATAGGTGAAGCTCAGACAAAGGAAAACAGGCACATAATCCAAACTACTCAGGGGAGGCTAGAAAACAAGGATAGCAAGAAAGCCTGTAGGAGTCCAAGAAAAACTGAGCTCCACATTTAGAGTTTAAGTTAAAAAAATAAAGCAAAATGAAGGAAACATTTTATTTGGTTCTTAGAACAGAAATGATTAGAAGCAAGATGTAGAGCAAACTGAAAACCTAGTTTTGCTAGTGTGTCAACTGGAGGCAAGAAATGAAAACAGAAAGAGAGAAGGAAAGAGAGAGAGAAAGAACTAGGTGGGAAGAAAGAAAAATAAAGGGATGAAGGGAGCGTGAGATTGGAAGTTAGGAGGGGAGCGTTTATGGCTACATTCTTTGGTGGGTACAGAAGACCCAATATATAAGGTCTCTGATACTTTTAGGAGTCAAAAGTGATGTTTTAAAATGAGAAGAAAAAAAATGAATGTAACAATAATGCACATGTATCACTGAGTCTTACCTGCATTGTCTATGAATTATGTAGTCACATAATTTGTTCTCTATCTCTCTCTCTCTCTCTCTCTCTCTCTCTCTCTCTCTCTCTTTCTCTGTCTGTCTCCCCCTTTAATGGAAAAAACAATACCAACATGCAGAAGTAACGAGAGCCTTTCAGTCATAACACAGTCCTAGAGATGAAAGGAGGAAAGGACAGGAGGTGATTGAGCTGGAACAAACAAAGAAAACAAAGATAAAGGGAGATACGATAGAATTGTGCGATTTTGAGCTTGGTGATAGTGGTTGTTAAAGATTCTTCTGAGGTAGCTCCTAATGCGCTACCTGGTTGGAGAGCCAGATTGCAGACTTGGATGCAACTACTATGCATTGCGTTTTAACATTCCAGAGATCATTAATGTCGTGGAGAAAGATTTACAGAGGCAGTATGTTGCTTTAAATCATCCTGTGTTTCCTCATCTTGTCTGTAACACATTTGTGGGTTTAGATTACATAAAACCTTTCAAGTCATATTTATGATTATTAAATTTTAGAGAAGCCAAAGACGAAAGCAAAATCTTCACCCTTGCAGCAACAGGTTTCCCTTTTCTAACATGGTAATTGCTGGATTTGATTCTTCCTTTCCTGAATACAGTGCAGAGGAACATTTCAAAATTCTGGTCTCTCTAGGCACCATTCTTCCCCCACAACTTGTACGGTTTTTATTTTCAAGCTGAGCCTGTTCACACTGTGGCCCAGTAACCGCTGTCAGGCCTGGCTTCCTCTTACACACCCAGCAAGTACAGTCCCAAGACTGGACGTCTTTGTTTGGCTAACTTCTCTGGAGGACCCTAGATGATCTCCAAAGATGAGGACAGATAGCCATGTCAGTGACAAACTAGCCAGACTTACTCTCTGTAAACTAAGGCTGAAAAGGAGAATCTATAAAAACAATGTGCTCTTCTAGAGGACTGCGTGACACCATAAAACCTAGCTCAACTGTGCAACTCATGGACGATTATCAGGGTAAGGTGCTATGTACTTCGGTGTCCACATGGGATAATGCACCTTCTATGCCAGATTGTGTCCGGATTAAAATTAAATCATACATGTGAGGCAATCAGTAGGTGCTTGACAAAAATTTGTCACCAACCAAAAGAGGGCTACCATCTTCACTGTTGCTACTTAATTTTTAATTCTTCCACTGGTTACTTAACACGTGATACACAGTGAACAAAAATTGAAAGTATTGAAAAGTATAAAGAAAAACCACCCATAATCACCTTAGCTAAAAACAACTGATGAACATCCCACCCACTCAAAATGTTTAAAATTGTTTCAGTGCAAACTATTGAGATTGACAGGAGAGTTATGTAAAATCAACCATGGTTTTATTCACTAAGACCACGTAGTACAAATGAATTATTAAATTAGGTATGATTTATATTGGTTACCAGAATAAATACTTAGAAAAATTCTAACAAAAATGTACATAATCTTTATGAAAAATAGAACATGTTGCTTATACCATAAAAGAAAATCTCAGTATATGCAGATCTAGAGTCTGATCATGGGTGAGCAGATTACAAGTTGGAAATTCCCCCCAAATTAATCTATGCTTAATTTCAAAGTAATTCCATCAGAAACTCCAGTCAGGAATTGAGAAGATGCTTACAAGCATTTTATATCAAAGATGAGACAGAGGGATAAATAGTCAAGAACATTTGGAATAAGTTGAAAAAAAGAACCGATGTAGTAGGTATCAAGGTTTACTATAAATCTAAACCAATTATGGCATCGACATATGGAGAGAAAGACCAAGGAACTGAATTGCGTGCTCCAAAATAGATCCCAACATTTGCAGAAAAAACATAGAATATAATGGGCATAGAAATCAGTAGAGGAAATGGACCACATAATCATGATTCCTGGTACAGCTGGTGTTCTAAAAGAAGATAAGTAAATTAGATCACTTCCTCACTCCATACACACAAAAATTATTTCCAGATAAATAAAGATACAAATGTGAGACATGAAACCAAAAATTTAGCAGAACATATAGAAAAGTATCTTCATGCTCTGTGATAGGGAAAGGTTTCTCAGTAACAACTCAAAATACATAATCAGAAAATTATGATAAATTTGGTTTTGCTAAAATCTAAAAAAATTATACCACAAAATACTATGAACAAAACCAAAAGACCACAAAGAAATACCAATGATATAGCAATATTAAATATCAGAGTTGGTAGCCAGAATATCTTAGAGTCAATAAGAAAAAAATGAAAAGATCACTAATAAAATGAGCAAAACCTACTGAATGGGCAAATCATAGAAGAGAAAACCCAAAAAGCCAATAAACAAGTAAAACGACGACCAATATCACTAGTAATAAAGGACATTCAAACTAAATCAGAATTAATACACTACTTCGCACCCCAAAATACTATAGAATTGGAAAGTCTAACAATGCCAAGTATTGGTAAGAACACAGAACAAAGTAAATCCCATACTTTGTGTTGAGAGTGTATATTTTTTACAATCATATTGGAGAGTAGTTTTGCAAAATCAAGAGCAGCTGATAATGAGTACAACTCTTTAAAATACATTTATCGAAACAAATTAACCCTCCAAACATAATAGTGCATGAAAGAAGAATGTTATGGGGTACACAAAACTTAAAATACAGGAACAATACTATTGTGCTATTTATGGACATCTTTATACTTACTATAGTTATAAAATAGAATCACAATCAGCAAATTCAATGAAGTTATTTCTGGGAAGGTAAGAGATGGAATGGAAGAAGTTCAAAGGATTTCAAGTGCCTTAGTAACTGTATTAGTTAGGGCAAGAAATTGCCTATAAATACAGTCAAAAGCTTTCCATAAAGTTGAATGATGACAACACTGACATTATATCATTCTCTGCATTTTCCCACATACTTGAAATGGTACCTAATGTGAGAAGCAGTTATATTTTAAAGCATTTGACCAATGTCCATTACAACTGTAGTTGAGGAATAAAACCCAATTGTTCATAAGTATGCCAAATGAAAAGTACATTGGTAGAGAAATAAAGCCTGGAGAGGAAAGAACTCCAGGGGAAGGAACAGTTAAATAGACATAGAGACCAATTTTTAAAACTGTCCAAGCCAGGCATGGTGGCACATGCCTTTAATCCCAGCACTCAGGAGGCTGAGGCAGGAGGATCACTGTGAGTTTGAGACCAGCCTAAGCTACAAAGTAAGTTCAAGGCCAGCCTGAACTGCATAGTGAAACCCTGTCTCAAAAAATAGGGCTGGGATTTAGCTCAGTGGTTTAAGTGCCTGCCTGGCAGGTACAAGGTTGTGAGTTCAATCCCTGGTACTAAAATAAATAAATTAATAAATAAAACTGTCCAATACACTCTAGAATTTTCTCCTATTAAATTCTAAAACATTTGTATAGGCCCTGTGACCTTGGAGAACCCAGAACCTCACTCATGGCCCCTCCCCCAGCTTCTATTCCCTTCCCTCTCTAAGAAGTGCCCATGATAAGTCAACTCAGAGTCACATTTTGTGTTTCACATACTGCCTCCACTAACACATACAAAACAATCACGTTTAGACCACGGCCAGCACAAGCATAACGCCTGGGATGTGAGAGGAGGAAACAAAATGTATGTGGCATGACTGGTCATGATCCTGGCACTCTCTCTGAAGTCAAGATAGGGAGGGAAAATCTGACCACTCTCAAACTCTGCAGTGTCCAAAAGGCAAAATCCATATCAGGGAGAGGGTATCATGTAAGATTAGAGACTCCTTCATTATTAGAACATTAAATAATAAGTGAGAAACAAACCCATCTACACACACACACACACACAGCTCGGACGAGGGAGGCTGAGCCTGCCCCATCACACACACGACTTCCTGTCTGTAGGGTGCAAATATAGCATCCCTACACTTCTCTCTGTTAATGAAATTATTGTTCATGAGACTCGTCCAGGCAGTGATCCCTTATTAGGAGAAAACCCCCCAAGATCCATCGACTGTTCCCTGAGAAGCCTCAGTGGACTGTTGACCTAAGAAACACTGTCCTTTTTGTTTCTCCCAATCCTTTACGCAGGAAGAAGATATCTTATTGCTGATACTAGGAAATGAGTGTCTTCCTTGACTTCAAATTATATTCATAATACCAACAACTGGTATTCCATGAGTCCTAAGGATTTTGCATTTATGATCTCACTGAATCATTATTACATCTCTAAATGCTTGGTGGTGATATTATTCTCATGTTACAGATGAGAAACCTGAGGTCAAGTAACTTGTCCATACATAGCAACTAACACAGTGAGGACTAGAGTGGCCTGTGAGTGTCTTCATTGCATAACCGCTGTGCTTTTACTATTTTTGTCGGAAAAATGTGGACCGTTCTCCCATCCAGAGACCGGTTCCAGAATCTTCATTTTCCATGAAAGAAGAAACCTGTCCATTTCTCTCTTAGCAATGAGACACAGTCGTTCTCAACTCAATCCTGCAGTGGTGTGGCGTCTGTGACTAGCCAACGTTCCCCTTTAGCCCAGCCCTACTCTCCCACTCCACCCCAAGAGGAAAAAATGGCCCTTGGCCTCCAAATCCCTTAAAGGACCATTCTCAAAGAAGACAGTATGTGGCCATAGTGCCAGCCGGGACCATTTGGCAGGCTGGGCCACGTGATCCAGGCCATGGCGCCACACGAGCACGCAGTGATTTGTAATCAGTGGGGAGTGATTACACATTGTTTCTCACCCATAGGCACAAGGGGGCTCTGACGGGATAATGAGATGCAGCTGATGGAAAATCACAGCTGACTGTCGCCAGCGCGAGGAGCTTGCACAGCCCTCCAGTGCTGCAGTTGGGTCCTCCCCACTGCCACAGCCAGGAGCAAAGCCATGGAATTTTAATGCTAAGCCACCTCGCATTGCCAAGGGAAACGGACTGGAAGGTCCCCCAGTTAACTATTAGATAATTGGGTTAAGAACAGGATCCAGGGCTCCCTTTACACAAACCACAAAACCTCCCAGGCTGGACTCCAAAGAGCTTTCCAAACAGGAGAGCACAGCCCTGATAGGCAGGCTTAGGACAGGGTCTGAACACATGCTGATAAGGATGGAGTCTCTTTGTCTTGCCTGGCCCCAGGGATGGCGGTATTGACTCCATGCATTACCTGTGCAAGACTTGGGAGTGACACGGTTTTTTTCACTGTGCTCAATGAGAGAAACTATATAAACTCTCTTTCTATGGATCAGTTCGTTAAGGGCCAACTTGAGCCCATTTACCCTTCTGTTGTCAAGGAAAAGCAGCTGTTCTCTTCAATTGAGGTTTCCTTCTTCCATGACAGTCATTGCTGTCTCCTCAGTAGGAGATAATGGGCTTGAACCTCCCAGGTAGATGTGAGCTGCTCCAATCTCTACCAGGCTGCAAAGGCCACCCAAAGTGCCTTTCCGGAAGAAGGTCCTATGCCCTAAGTCTTAGTATTTAATCACCAACTCCTCCCCCTCATGTACCTGCAAAGAAATCCCTAAGAAATGAATTTGTTAAGAGCCCACCTCTGGCTCCAGGCCTTTAACCCAGTTTCCTTCCTAACCATTCCCACCCACCGTATTTAGGCTGTGTTGACTCTGAAAAGCTTCTGAGATGCGTTTGTCATAAAAGAGGTGAGATTCAGTCAGTGAGCAGCCAGTGAGTGACTCCAGCAACAGCAGCACAAACCGTTGAAATGATTCAACCTCTTAGTCTTATTTGTTTTCCTAACAGTCTGCAATAATTCTTTTTAAACTAAACCTTTTATTTTCAGTAAACAGTCAATTCATAGGCAAATCTTTTTTTTTTTTTTTAATGCAGAGGTCTCATGTAGATTTAATCTCATTTCTAACAATGGTAACATCTTGCAAAAATACAATATCCCAGCCAGGATACTAACATTGATACAAACTTCTGATTCTCAGGTTTTATTTGACTCATTAATTCTGTGCGATTTTATCACATGGACTGGCTTCTGTATCCAGAACTATGGTCAAAATACAGAAGAGTTTCATCACCAGTAGAACAAACACCAATAGCTCCTTTCTGTTCATTACCAAGTAGTATTCCATGGAACAGATGGACCACAGTTTAACCATTCTCCTCTGAAGGACATCTGGGTTACTTTCAGATTGAGGTGATTTTGAATAGAATGGTTCTGGATATCCATGTGCAAGTTCTGTATGAACATACATTTTCTTTTTTCTGGAATAAATATTCAAGCATGTACACCTGGGTCATATGGCATTGTGTATGGAGTTCTATATGAAATTGCCAAACTGTTTTCCAGAGTGTCTGTACCATTTTACATTCACACCAGAAATGTATGACTGATCCATTTTCTTTGTATCCTCATTAGTTTTCGGAGTGGTCGCTGCTTTCACCCTTTTTTTTTTTTCCATCCTGATGAGTAGATCATAATACTAGGGTTTTAGCTTTTACATAATGACTGGTGGTATGGAACATTTTTCTGTGAATTTATTTGCCACATGTAATGTCTTCTTCAGTAAAATATATGTCCATATATTTTGATCTTCAGTCCATTTTCTAATTGGATTGCTTGGGATTTTTACTGTTTCTTTTAAGAGTTCTCGAAATAATCTAGACACTAACACTTTGTTGGCTGTATAGTGCAGAAATGTTCTCTCAATCTGTAGTTTGTCTTGTTATCCTCTTTGTGAGATCTTTCACAGAAAAAAACTTTAATTCGGATGAAGTTCAATTTATCTTATTTTTCCTTGTATGGATGTTACTTTTAGTGTTAAGTCAAAGATCTCTTTGAGTAAACTTAGATAATAAAGAATTTCTTATTTTTCTATGAGTTTTATACTTCTACATTTGAATTTATAATTGTAATCTATTTTAAGTTCATTTTTTACATGTTACAAAGTTTAAATTGAGATTTTCTTGGTCTATGATGTCCAATTGCTCCAACACCATTTATTAAAAAGCCTATCTGTCTTCCATTGAATTTATTTTGCACATTTGTCAAAACAGAGTCAGGCATATATGGTATATGGAGGAAAGCAAATCTTCCCAACAATATGTACAGTGTGATCTCATTTAAAAAAAAAATATATATATATATAGTTATGATTTGTGGCTAGATTCCTCCCAAAGCCTTCTCATAGGTTGCTGAATCTAGAGTTCATAATTGATTCGTGGTCTAATCCTGGGATTATGAGTGGGTAGCCTGCACACAATATAAGGGACAGAATGTCTTGTCTCCCTCAGCTGCTTTCTGATTTCGCTGTCTTCCACTGCCATAAACTGTTGCCCTCTGCCTTGTGCTACCCTGTCTTGAAGCCAACGGATTATGGATGGAATCCTCTTTAAGTTTTCAACTAAGAAAACCTTTTCTCCTTTAACTTTGGGTGTTGGGTGTTTTGTCTCAGTAACAAGAAAAAAGTAACTAAGACATATATATATATATATATATATATATATATATATATGCATTATGATCTCATTTTTACTGAAATATAAATGTATATGTATCTGCGTACATATATATAAGTATTCACAGTGATGTATATTGTGATTACCTCTACAGGTTAAGGTGGAAGATCTTTGGCTTATATGCTTAGGATGATAACAGGTTTGCTTGGTACTTATTAAGTGACAGGTGCTACTCAATATTTTTCAATTAATTAAGGCACCATTGTAATAAAATGAGGATGATGATTGTCATAGTTTGTGTCTAGATGTCTCCTCAAAGCCTCATGTGGTCACAGGTGGAGCTGTTTCAGAAGTGGCTGGATCTAGAACTGGAATTAAGAGTGTATGAGAGTCCACTGATTGACTTAGCACCACTCTAATCTGGTAGCCCAGATAGATTATAAAAGGGGCAGAAAAAAATCTAATGCCTCCTGCTTGCTTTGCTACCTTCTACCCTCAGTGAACTGTTTCTTCTCTGAGATGCCTGTCTGTTGTGCCAACCCACCTTGGAGCCAATGAATTATGAACTGAAACCTCGACAAACTGTGAGCTAAATAAACCTTTCCCCCTTTATCTTTGGATGTTGAATACTTTGTCTCAGCAACTAGAAAAAAGTAACTGACACAATGACAATCACAATTACTCAGTTATTGTTTATTCTTACATAGCCAGCAATTGTCCTTAAATGCTTTCTGTATATCTTCCGAATTATCATGATAGGCTTGTGAGTTAATTTCTATTGTTATTCTTGGGTAACCACAAGAAAACAAGCCTAATGCCACAGAACAGGAAAGTTTTAGAGATATAAATCCAGGTGTCTGATACTATAAATGCCCTTTGAACCTCTGCATTATGCTGTTTGTGGGCTGCTTAAATTATTCAGCAACATGAAGTCATGACTTTTGCATTCACCAGAGGAAAAATAATGCTTGAAATAATATAATCTGATTTTCAAAATCACCTTCACTGAAAAGTCAATTTACTAGTTGCATGAGTCTATGTACTGTCTGTGAGAAGACTAAATTCTCTGCAAGACCTTTTTAGCCCTAGAGAAACGTCTAAACTGTCCAGAATATTCTACTGATTTACAGTTCCTAGAAAGAAATCATTCTTAAAAGAACACATTTCTTTCTTATGAATTGCGCTTGGCTGCCTTTAGATGGCTCCTGAGAATTAAGTGGGCTCTACAATGTCTCTTCTATGTTCCAAATAAACAAGTCAAAGCCAGAAAGCTCTGTGGCAGAACCTGATTCAAACACACAAATCTTTATGGTCCAAAACTACCTTGCCAGAATGCACTCAAAGGCAAACAGCGCATTCTTTAAATATTTCTGGTAAAGAAAGGGATGGTGAGCCTTTATTTCTTGGCAAACCCCTAGAAAGGAAATAGTAAATAAGTTTAAGAGTGCATTAATTAAAATGTGTAAGTATTTACTGGACTAACATTTCCATAACCCCAAATCCTGCAAATGAAAAACAAGGGGGAGAGGGGATAGGGCTGGCAGAAACATTCCACAGTTAACCCCCAATCTCTTTATTTTATATTTTTCTGATCTATGGATATCTTCTCATATACTCAAACCTCCACAAAAAGTGAACATTAGCCATGAAAATAAAATATTTAAGCATAAAGAGTAATTGAAACCCCATATTCTCCCAAGTGCTGTTATTTACAGGCTGGATGGTGTTCTTTCATTAGTTTCTCTCTGTTCTTATGACCACTGACTTGGTTTGGGGTCATGCTGCTTTGTTTCTTTTGTATTCTTGTAATGATCTTCTGACTTCTAGTTTCATTCTCTTTCCTCTTCATCCCATCTTTGCCACACTTCCAGATTAACTGTCATAAACATCACACCGGCCATGGGAGTCTTTTGTCAAAGATCTTCAATGACTCCCCATTTCCTGCTGGTGTGAGTACAAACTCTGAAATGTGGGATTCAAAGATTTCATGAAATTTCTCCAGCCTCACTTTTTTCTGTCATTTCTCTCACCACTGCCTTGACTCCCCAGCCACCCCATCCAACTCAGAGCAGTGTGCCTTCCCTCCTCTGTCCTTCAGGCTGACCCTTCAGGCCAGGTTGTCCATGTGGTTCAGGTGGCCATCAGAGCCCACAGCCAAAAAATTTTTCCTTTCTTCCAATGGCGGAGACCTGGAACATTATCTTCTCGCTTTACCAATTAGCATCCTCACAGTTCTCTTCTCTCACTCTTAACAACAGTGTGAGTTAGGTAGTTGTGTGCTACTAAACATTTAACAGCAGCTCACAGGGAGGCAGAGAGGGGCTGATACCTACTGAGATGCATACATACATTTATTATAAATGTGGCTGGTATAAATAATATAGAGCACATTTACAAATCTTAATGAAATATTCAATACTTTTTGTAAATTCCATCCAGCCCATCGATTCCCAAAAAATGCTTTTCTTCTTTTTTTTTTTAAGCTTTGTCAATTACATCTATACTTAACCTATGGTTGCAAACGACAGATAAGGATAGTCCCAATCTGAGTACTTGTTAATATTTTTGTTTACAGTGATGAGCAAACCACAGCTTCACTTGATCACTGGTAATGTAAGTGACTTCTTCACACATTTGGATAACAGTTTCCAAATCATGGGACAGCACTGGCTCATGCTTTTGTGCTAGTCAGTACGGTGGGTTGTGTACACTGTACAGTTTTGTGGCTAGCCTGCATTATTAATGTCATCTCCAACACCTCTTGAGTCTAATCAAATTAACAGTAAATTAAGTCCTGAGCTGGAGTGCTAGCTTATGTCCCTGGTGTAAATGTTCCCACTATGACTGATGATCAGATTTCAATTTCATGGTACTGGACAAGGAATGGGAAGGGAAGCATGATAATATCCCGACTAGGTTTCATTTTCATTATACAGGTGCCATAGATGTCAATCAACCAAAGAACATAGTGAAGTATCACATATTAGAGGAGTTCAGAGATTTGGAGACTTAATACATTTTTTCCTACAACATTTTTAATGATAAATTTATGTAATCATTGTGCCTAAGAACTGACCCACAAAATTTCTGAAAACTTTACTAATCAGCTGTTACATAACACAGGGCAGCTGCAGCACAAGGTTAGACTGAGGAAGCATTGTGTCCTATTTACTGATGGGGCAGTGGTCCAATACTCCAAATGCAAATGTATTGGTTACATCAATAAATCTACATATACTAAATTGTTTGACCACTGCACAGGTGACCTGACATCATGGATCGGTTTGTCTTCTTTGTATTCTCTGAAACCTAACAGAGACTGACTCAGGAGAAGGGCTCCACTTTGACCTGTCTACCTTCCCCTTCACCCCACCCAGCTATTCAAAGAGAAGATCGTTCTGCGAACTTCAGTGTGAGAACAAAGGAATCACCTGTACTTAGGCAGAAAGACCCCTGGGCTACTTTTCCCAGCTCCACACTAAAAGTCTCACCCTGCTCAGTAACCCAGGCCACCATTGAATTCTGAGCCTCAAAATGGAAACCACATGATATAAACAGAATAAAAAATAATTATGAAAGGTCTTTGCAAACTGTAGTGTGTGACTTTCTGAAGACTGGTTCATTTAAAAGATGAGGACCTGTGGTGGAGATGGGCAGATAGATTCTGTTGTTTTTCTATAGATATCCATCCACATCTGTCAGAGATGGGAAAAGTCCTTCCGCCACAAAGATACTATAAAACTAGACAAAAATATGTGAACTAATTATTCTCAGACATTGTACAAGAGACAGTGTGTGGTTCCACTGGCTTTCTGCTCAAATTTAATGTTCTACAATGTAGAATGTCTTAGCAGACCAAGACTAGAATGCAGGACTGTGATGGCATTTCTGTAACATGATGTTACGAAATTATATACCTGCATAAATTAAAACATCTACTCCAAATTCAAGACAAGTCAAGATCTTACTTAATATTTTATTGAAGATTTTAACATGGCAGAGTATGAAAACTTTATTGATATGGTTTCATATTCTGCATTGAAACAAACCTCTAAGAAACTCACTTGCCAAGTTTAGGGATGGTAACAAAGAATATCTACAATTATCTAAAGAGGCTATTTAAAGGCAAGCCTTCCTTTTTGAGTTATGTATTTTGTGGAGCAAGATTGTATTTGTATATTTTAAATAAAATACTGTGACAAATTGATTGCCTGAGAAGGTATGAAAATTAAACTTTCATCTTACAAAGCTGACATTCGAGAACTTTGCCAAATGTAAAACAAAATATTTCCCACTATCTGCAAGAGTAGTTGTGTTCAATAAAAAGACATATTGTTTATGTTCATGTGCAATGAGTTTGTTGTTGTTTTCATTAAATGAAATAATATACTTAATGTTCACAGTTTTGATTTGTAATATTATAAATATAATACCCATGAACCAAATGCACACGAACACAAAACTGAAATATTTGATAAATTGCTGCCTTAGAGTAAAGGCTATTCTAGAAACTTAACAAAGCTTAAAAGAAGTCTTTTGATCTTAGACTGTTTGATAGGACAAAACTCAACACTTTATTAACACTATAAATTGAGACTAAAAAATTCAAGCCATCAGAATTCAGCATCCATAAAATCCAACATCCAGTAAAAAGAGACTAGACATGCGAAGAACCAGAAAAAATGTGATCCTTGTACAGGTGAAAATTCCTCTAAAGAAACAAAACCCAAAATGAGAACAATAACAAAATTAGAAAAGAAACAGAGCCAATAGTAGATATGGATATATAGATATGTGAAAGAGAGCTCTCCCTAACATAGTTAAATTTTCAGTTTTTATTTTCAATGTTAAAAGTAAATAAATTATATGAGAATCCACTTATTATAAGGAATTAATTCACACAGTGATGAAGGTTTAGAGATCCCATGATGTACCCATCTGTAAACTGGAAGCCCAGGAGATCTGGCATTTACTGCCTGCCCAAAGCTGAAGGCCTGACTGTTGGGGAAGTCAATGGTGTAGGTCTTGATCCAAGTCCAAAAGCCTGAGTACTGCAAAAAGGAGTTCTGTTATGCTTTGGATGGAGACCATGACTGTCACTCAAGTCTCATGTGTTCATTGGCTCAGCTGTTGGAAGATGATTGGGTCCTGAAGGTCTGTCGCTGGATGCAGTGTGGGCCTGGTGGAAGAGCAGGTCACTGGGCACTTGAACTGGAAGGTATATCTCCCTCCCTGACTCTTTCATTCTTCCTCTGCTTCCTGGCCATCCTGCCGTGAGAAGCTTTACTTCATTTGCACCCGTCTCTTCCGCTATGCCTTTTCTGCATTGAACCTGCCAACTGTCAACTGTGATTCTAAAAGCCATGAGCCCAAATGACACGCACTGTGTTCAGGTAACAAGTGACCAAGACAAGGTTTAATGTCCACAAGCAGAAAAAATGGGCATCCTGGCTCAAGCAGGCACAGCAAAGGTGTCCTCCCTCCAACTATCTATTCAGGTCCTCTGAATACTGGATAGTGTCCGGCTGCACTGGATGACGCTCAATTTTATCAGGGAAGGCCATCTTTTCTGTTCAGCCCACACACTCAAATGCTAATCTCATCCAGAAACAGAGCCATTGCGTGTTTTACCCATTATCTAGATATCTCTTAGCCCCATCAAGTTTACACATAGAATGAATAATCACGGTGTTCAACAATTTCAAGAGAAACACTAACATGCAGGGAACCCACAAAGAATGTCAGGAAAGAAACAACAGTGATAAGACAGTTAAAATTCTAGAATTTGAAAGCTATATGTTTCTGGAAGTTTAAAAAATTGGTGGATGGTTCAACAGCAGGGCAACACACTGCCAAAGCAATGATGAAAAACTATTAGAGGAGCAACCTAATGGGTCCCAACATGAGCTCAGAGAAAACAGATTGAAAATAGAATTGAACTAATTCCCAGCGACTCGTGAAGTGATATCAAGCAACCTGATGCAAGTGTGACTGAAATAGAGAAAGGAAGAAAGCGGGGGGCAGGGGGCTATTGAGAGAAATGATGGGGAGACATTGTTGAAATTTGCTGAAGTTTAGCAAACTGAAAATCATACAGATACACACACACACCCCCTCACTAAGCACATCATAATCAGCCTGCTATAATTCATGATAAAGAGAGAATTTTAAAAGTATCCCAAGACAGGGAGTCAAAACAATCAAAAAACACACTGTATAAAGAAAACAATGAGAAGTATATAGAATATTTTGTGAAAATGCAAATATAAAGGTAATGAAATCGTATGATCAAAAAGTTTAAAGAAATTTAAAAATAAACATTTTCAACCTAGAATCCATTATGCAGTGAAAATATTCACTAACAATTCAGGCAAAACTCATTTTTCAGACAAATAAAAACATTAATTTGTCTTCTGCAGAACTGTTACAGAAACATTTCCATTCAAAGTAAAAATTTTATCAAATGAATACACAGTTATACATCTGGGAATGGAAAACATTATTATGTTGTAGGTAAATACCAAATATTTTTAAATCTTTAATCAATTTTACAAAGTTTTTAACTGATTGAAGAAAAATTGATAGCAAGCTATCATAGTATTAGGTATAGAAATGCACCTATGACAGTAATACATCAATACCAAGGCCTATTTCTTGAAACACAAAAGGTATTAAAACTGATAAAAGAGGAAATAAAAATTTTAAATAACCCTTTATCTACCAAATAATTTCACTTTTTAATCACCTTGTCACAAAAGAAAATTCAGCCTAAATGCATTGTCTGCTGGGTAGAGATTGAACACTCTTTTCCTGAGGTCAAGAATAAAGGAAAGATGTCTTTCCTCACTAACATCATTCCACTTTTTAACTGAAGTCCTGGAAGTACAATGACAAGAAAATTAAAATCTATGCATGTTAGGAAGAGAAAGGAAAATTGACTATATTAGCAGATAACACTATCACGTATGCAGCAAATCATAATGAATATAAAACACTACTAAAGTGAATACATAAACGTATTGTGGTCATAAGGTATACAAACAATGTTTTAGAAAAATCAATCTTGTTTCTCTATGTTTACAAGAAACCATTTGAAAATAACTTTCTTCAAGATTTCACAATAGTATCAGAGAATGCAAATAGTATCAGGGATAAAAAATATGGAGAGACAAATTTAAATATGTACAAGACTCCTATCCTAAAAATATAAAACAATGAGACACATGTTTGGATTGTAAAACTGTGGGTAGGAGGCCAGTTTGTCTTCAACTCTTCTAACGATGCAATTCAAACTCAGTCAAAATCTCATCTGGTGTTTTTGTTAGAAACCAACAAATAAATTCTAAAAATCATATGACAAGGTAAAAGGCCTAAAATAGCCAAAATAATTTTAAAAAGGAAGAACAAAGTTGGAAGAATCACACAACTCTATGACTTGGTCTAATGCTGTATTGCTAGAAACAGAATAAACATCAATATGACAGACTTTAAAAAGAAACTCAGTTATAAATTTTGGTCAGGTTACTTTCAACAGAGGAGTGAAAGAAATTCACTGGGCAAAGGAATTCAACAGTATGGAACAAAGATGAACTTTGACTCATATTTCACACCATATACAAAAAGTAACTAGGTTCCTGGACCTAAACACAACATCCAAAAATAAAAATCTTTTATGGGGGAACTCAGAACATCTTTGCAACATCAGAGTAAGTAAACATTTCACAGGATATAAAAAGCAATAACGAGACAGGAAGAAAACTGACAAAAATGGAATTCATTACAATTAAACACGTACTCTTCAATGACACCATAAAAATAGTTGCAATACATCTGACAAAGTGATCATATCTTAAAATATATAAACATACAAATAACACCTACACTTCAGTTTTTTTTGTTTTTCTTTTTTTTTTTGCGGCACGGGGGATTGAACTCACAGCCTTGCGCCTGCCAGAGCAGGCACTTAAGCCACTGAGCCAAACTCCCGGCCCTGGTTTTTTGAGGCAGGGTCGCACTGTGTAGCTCAGGTCGGCCTTGCACTCACATTGTAGCCCAAGCCGGCCTCGAACTCACAACGCTCCGCCTACCTCAGCCTCCCGAGTGCTGGGATTAAAGGCGTGCGCCACCACGCCTGGCTTACACTTCAGTTTTTAAATGATAAATGACTTAAATTTTTTAAGTGAACAGAAAACTCAAAACAAGTGCTCAGCTAAGAAAAATAATCAAATAGCCAAGAAAACATGTTCAATTTTAGTGACCAGAAAATACACATTAATGCCATAAAATAATGTCAGACACCCACCAGGATGGCTAGAACAAGAGAGGTGAAATCACAAATGTCTACGTGGCCCAGTGCGGACCTGGAAGAGTGAGAACGAGGTGACATCAACTTGGAAACCAGCACAGCAGTCTCTTGAAAATAGACACACACCTACCCCAACTCAGCAATACACTCTGGTGTCTGCTCCAAAGAAATGATAGCACATGCACAGAGAAAGACTTGTACAGGAATATTTAGAGAAGCTTCATTAACAATAATAGTACATAAAAAGAGCCAAGATAATTTCATGAAATGCATGAACAGGTTGTGATATATACATGCAATGAAATACTACACAGCAATAAAAAGTAACAAACCGCACACACTCACCACAACATGGATAAGCTTCAAAAACAATGCTGTGCAGGAGAAGCCAGATTAAAAAAAAATGCACAGTCCCATCAATGAAACTTTTGAAACAAGCAAAAACAAATCTCTGCTGGAAAGCAGCATCACTTTAATCTTGTCTTCTTTCTATCATTGAGAATGCAAGTCAATGTGAAACCCTTAAATACACACACACACACACACACACCCTTCCGACAGATGATACCAAACCTGACCTAGCCTTCTCCCTCACAGAGATGCAGAGAAATTTGATTTTTTTTCCTCTCCTAGGCCAGAATCCTATGTACACAAGAATGCAAACTGTAAATCAATACCTGCAACTTCGAGTGACATTTCAACAACTGTACATCCTGCAGCCTCTCAGGACTTGGGATCATTTTGTTCCTGTCAAATGGCTAACTTGCTAAATAATTGATGAGCATTCAACCCCGTGTCTTATGATACAGGACGTGCCTGCTTCCTTTTATGTATGCATAACCTCATTTAAAGAGCTAGTCATTCATCCACTCAATATTATTGAGCACCTACTATGCACACCAGGCACAGTGTGGCAATAGTAGTGGAAAAAGTCACAGTTTTACTCCAGGTTTACACTGGGCTTACATAGGGAGAATTCCTAAAATTATGAATTACACACATGATATTAAATTGTATTTGTAACCATTCCTTTAAAAACAAAGATTGTACAGTGTAGAATGTCATTACTAAGTCTGATTCTTGCCTTAAATAGATAGAGTTAGAGTAAAGATCAAAGAGTCCTTCTAGGAGCAAGAAGATATTGAGCCAAGCTTTGAATAGTGAACAAGAATACATGGGAATGGGACTCATATTGAAGGTGCTATGGGAAAACTAATCCTTGGGGAAAGTGGAGACAGACAGCAAGCTTGGTGAGACTGGCAAGGTCTAGACTAGGCAGGGTCGTGCTGAGAATTTTTGCTTTGTTGAGATACAAAGTTAGTGGGCAGCTGCAGAAAGTGTTGGCACTTGGACTTCAGTGTGTAAACGGACTGGGGAATATACAGGCTGTGGGCCAACTGCTGGAGGCCAGTGTGTGTGCGCACACACACACACGTCATGAACAAATGTCCCTGTGAATTTCCCACAAAAGACGGACTCTGAATGCTGTGGGCAAGAGGTGAAACTCATTTAGAACTCAGATTTCCCTGCTAGGAAAAGTGACAAGTGTATCCACTAGCATTGCTTTCAAGGGAGAGAGAGACAGAGACGGAGACAGAGAGAGACAGAGAGACAGACAGAGAGAAACACAGAGCAACAGAGAGAGAAATTTGAGAAACGTACCAGGAAAAGTTAAAGGAAGAAGCAGCCAGGAATACAGGACATAAGGGTGGGTAGACCAAAAGAGAGAGGCTTAAAAGGCAGACACCTGAGATGGAGGTTCCAGTATGTGCTGGGCTTTTAAAATGGTTTAATTTAGAATCAGGAATTAATAAGAGCTTATTCAGCCTCTAAGCTGCACTGAGAGCTTTAATCAGAGTTGTAATCCCCACTCTCTCCCACAAGTCATGTTA
This sequence comes from Dasyprocta punctata, assembly GCA_004363535.1. Taxonomy (NCBI): domain Eukaryota; kingdom Metazoa; phylum Chordata; class Mammalia; order Rodentia; family Dasyproctidae; genus Dasyprocta; species Dasyprocta punctata. The sequence continues at coordinate 59,297 of RJWM01002061.1, read as the reverse complement.
TATTATTAATTTTGTTTTAAAAAGAAGTTGAAGGGGAAGAGCAACCTGCGGGAGGCCATACCGTCTGTGAGCACTGGGAAATTCGAAACTGGGGCCCTGTGATGCCAGGCATGGACTCTTCACAGCTATCATGGTTGTAGGATGCTCCACTCCACAACTCCCTCTTACCCACTTCTTCATGGCCCCACCTTTGTATATTTGGAAAAATCCCAAATTTTTCTGTATTTTTCCATTAACACATAGGACATTTGCCCTGAAGGAGCCTTAGAAATTAGATCAATGCTCTAATTCTTTATGGGATAACAAGAGATCCTTCCTAGGTGTCTTCAGGGCCTCTAGACAGATCTTGGGCAAGCAAGGTAGAGACCTCTTTGTCTTCCAATTAACCACACTACCTATTCAGGTCCTCCACTGCTTTAGAGAGCTGGGAATTTCACCATGATTCAGAGACTTTTGCCTGTGAGCAGCGGGGCCAGGAGAGCAGGGCTTTCACATGGATCTGTGAACAGAAGGAACATCCCAATGCAGTTGAAAAAAGAGTGCCTGAAAGCAGGCACTTATTTTATCTAGCTCTCCATTCTGCAAAGAGAGGAAGAAATGTTACCTAACATGTAGTCAGTGCAGAACATTTTAGAACTTGTATCTGTACTCATTGCTTAAATATTCACAAATTCCTCAGGGCAAAATGCCATCTATTAGGGCACAAAAGATTTTTTTCATTACCTCCAACTCCAGTGCAAATAAGACTTTTAATTTGATGACAGAGACATCATCCTCATTGGGTAGAATGCTGGACTAGTTAAGATTTCCAAAAGGGAAATGTATAACATTTATACTTCAAGTTACACACTGGAGCCTAAAAGGGAAGCACAAGCTACCTAGAAGATATTGGATGCTCTAGTCTTTCATAATTAAATGCAATTAAATTAAATTGTAGCTAGTCCAGATTCTAGAACTGTTTGAATCTCTTAGCAATTCTTGGCAAAGAAGGCAGCACATGGATCTGTGCTGGGAACCATTTCTCCTGGGTAAGGGAGCCAAGTTTGGCAACAGCAGACTTCAAGGCTAAAGAGACATTGTTCGTGATAGGATGCTGGGCTCTGTGGTAAGCAGGGAAATTCTGGAAGCTCTGGGTCTATCGGAATGATAAGACATGGTTATTTTTGTAGAGTTCTTCTCTATCAGAGATAGGATTGATAATTTCTGGGTGTACCTCGAAGGAAATGTTACTTTCTGTAGTGAAATTGAATTGATTTAGTGTTTTTAAGATACAGAACAGTAGCTCTTATAATTCTAGAGGAACTCTCTTACAAGCTGTCCTCCCTACATCTCTGTCCTAAGCCCTCTTTGATGAGAAATAAATATTAATTTCTGCTCCAACAATATGTCTTTCTGCCCTTTGGAAAGGCAGGAGATTCTTTCTGCTTCTGAATCACCACTGACTTCTTTCCTGTGCTACCTTCTCCGCACAGAGAAATTCATTCAGAGTCGTGACTAGGAAGCAAAATCCCAGGAGGTATTTTAAAAAGTAATAAATAGGTAGAGTAATGCCATGTGTGGAATTTGGATTCAGCTCTGAAAGTTTATTAACTCCGCCTCCACTGTTGACTATGTTTTTTAACCATGTCTTTCAATTCTGTTTGTTTATGAATTTATTTTCGGTGTCCAGTGGTACACTTTCGCCATACATAAAGGATCCTTTCATTGTGGGATGCTGGAACTCATACGTACTGCATCTTGATCCTTTCTACTTCCGCTTCCCTTTTCTGCCTTCTGTTTCATCCCCTAGAGTCCCTTCCCATCTCCACGAAGTCTAGTTCCCTCTTTCCTCTCATATTTCTTTTATTTTGCTCTTTAAATTGTTTATACCTTGGGTCAACTATTTGTGTGATATTAGTCAAGTTTGATAACTTCCCTGAACCTTCATTTCTCCATGCACGTAAAGTATGTTGAGTTATCATGCTGATAACACAAAATCCCTGCAATGTAATATGTCATTAACAGAGTCCCAGTTCACAAGCTAAATTCCACAATTATCCCTTCCTTTAAAGAAGAAAAGAGATTGATATTAGGTTCCACATATCAATTTTTTTCTCCATATATCATTTTATGAACTCAGAACAGCTTGTTTTATTTCCAATAAGATATAGTGAAAACTCAGGACAGGCAAGGCTATGCACAAAACCAAGGGACAGCCCACAACCACAGGGGATTTGCTGTAATCGTTGCTGAAGAATTCCACTGCATAACACAGGGTCTTGCACACGGCCGAACATGAACTTGACGAATGAATGACTGTTTTGGTCTGTGGTAGGTCAGACAGCAGCAGTAGACCAGAAGACAGGGAAAGGGATTTAACAAGTGGAGGCAGCCTTGAAACAATGGCCGTGCAACTCCCGCATTTCAAGGACACAATGTCACCTTTGAGGTTAATAAGCAGTATGGTATTTATTTTGGATGCCGTAACACATGTGAATAGAATGGGACCTCTCCTGGATTCTTAAATATAATCACTTCTTAGATTTCACTTGTTGGAGTGAAAAGGAGGATTTTTTGAGTCTGAGAGATGGGGTAGTGAGGTCACAGCTCCTTCATCAAAGCTGCTCCAGACCAGGGACCAAAGGTAGACTTCTATAACTTAGATCTCTTGTGTTTAGAAGGAAAACCATGTAGCCCATAAGGTATATTATGTTGTGTTAGAGTCAGTGTGTCTTTGGCTGCTATTTTCTTCCTCTATTTTCTTTTTTAAGCACAACCTCAAAATGCCTACTGCCAGCTGCCCCCTCTCAGGGTGACAGGTGGAGACAGGGTCTCGAGCATTCACGCGCCTACTGTTGGGTGCTGAGGCAGAAGCATTGCGAATGATTGTGCTGTCCCAGCCACTCCCCCATGTCAATATCAAGAAGCATCCTCAGGAAAATCAGGGCCAAAACCAGAGTGAAAACCCCAAGAGTAAACCTGAAGGAGAGCATTGCTAATAATATCGGTGAACATAATGTTCTCTTTCGTAATTCTCATCAAATCTGCTGGGTTTTGCCAGTCTACACAGGAGGAGATGGAGACAGAGGGTAGACACGTACTGAAAGAGGAATGTGGGCTGGTGAACTTGTGTAATTCAGTTGCTTTCACCTGCTCCTTGGCAGTTTTCTCTGTCACTCAGGACACTGGGGTCAAGTTTGATTTGGGCTTTTTTTGTTTTTCCCCTGACTGATCTGTGACTAGCTTTCAGGGCTACTCAGCAGCCCAGATGGATGCCTTCTTTGATATGACATTTTCTCGAGATTTTAGAAACCAGCAAGGTGACCACCTTCTGTGTATGGGTCTAGACCTCTCATTACAGCACCCTGACCTCCATTTCCCAACCCTAGGGCAGTCTAAATAATTTAGACTCTGTATGCAACCCCCCATCCTTGGCTTATCAAAGTAAGTCCAAAATCTGCCAAGGATGAGCCCCTAGGCAATGTCCAATAGCAGCACATAGAGCTTTAACATGGACTGTGCTTTCTCTCTCTCTCTCTCCATCTCTCTCTCCCTCTCTCTCTCCCTCTGACGTACTAGGACTTGCAGCTAAAGAATCTGCAGAACAAACACGTGCTGGGCCGCAGTGTCTCGCATGCACAGCTGTTCAGAAACAAACAAGGAAATGGACTGTGTCACCGTTCAACTCAGGGACTCAGAAAGGTGAAGACTCACAAATGTCTACAGATTTCTCAGTGTCTATGTCCTGGCCCCAGCATGTGACTTGCAGTTCACACTCTGAAAATCCCAGACCTTCTCTCTGCTGCACGTCTAGGCATGCACTGCTTCTTTGGCTGGAAAACCCTCTCCATCGTCTCCTTCAAGCTTTAGCAGAATCTTTTAGAGGAAATATTTCCCGAACCCCCCAAACTGAATTAGGCTCCTCTGCTCAAGTTTCCAGTGTAGGGTTCCTTGGTGGCTCTTTGGGCCCTGCATGAAAATAATTGTTTTACATTTCTATAGAACTAACTTTTAAACTTAGGGGTCACAATTTTCAACTCTGTATGCCTAGTAGTTTTCATAGTACACTGTCTACAGCGGGTGCTTAATAAATGTTGGCGATTGTAATAAAGGAAGAAGAAGTTGATTCTACCCCACTCTGTTCAGTCCACATGAGACCAGAAGAATGCGACCTCCTTGACAGACCCACAAGATAGTGTTTTCCTGATGGGGTGACACAGGCCAGAATAAGGGGAAAACCCTCTCCAGCACTGGACAGCCGGACTCTGCAGTGTGCTTCAAGGACAAAAGGCCACTCAGGGTCTAGGAAAACGGGCCTCACAGAGGAGACAGGGCTTCAGCTGGGGAAGGGTGACGGTACTCCTCCGAGCACACCCAAGCTGCCTCCTCAGACCCTGCACATTCTTTCCAGGTCAAGACTGTGGAGAGGGAGAGAGCCCAACCCCCACCTCCTCTCTGTTACTGCTCTGCGCTCACCCACTGTGATGCAATTGCCCATTTTATGAGGCAGCGCCATCGGGCACAGCTTGCAAGCCCAGCCCGAAACTCCCTGGGCTGGCTCCCCAACTCTGTATGTAGGGCTCCAAGTGTGCTGCTTTTCAAAGATGCCCAGCCATGCCAAGTTGGGAAATGAGGAAGGTGCAGACGGGTTTTAACCTCCCTGCCCACTCTTCTTGGTGCTTCTAGACAAGGAACTTCTTACTGTGTGGATTTCAAGAGACAAATCGTTCTTCTTCCCCAATAGCTATGGTGGGAAGTACCCTCTCCCACTAGAGACCCCCTAGACATTCACCTTTTCAATTGGAGCACACACCTGAGTTTCATTGTAGGAACTATACAACATTTTAGGTACTAGAGTCTGCCCCTCCTGTAAAGGCCCTTGAAAATGCAAAACAAGTCTTAACTTTTCTTTACCATCCTGATAGGGATCTAACACCAGAGGCTTATACACACTTGGCAATATTTTTTGAAAATAAATGGAATGTAGCACTGTGGGATAAATGGATTCGTTAAATGAGGCAGGGTTTGGCCCATCAGCCAACTGTACAAGTGCGTAGATATCCAACAAGGGTTTGAGTGTTCTGGAGTCTTTAAAATGATCTTGAAGGGCTGGAGATTTAGCTCAGTGGCATAAGCGCCTGCCTGGCAGGCACAAGATTGTGAGTTCAATCCCCAGTACCAAAAAAAAAAAAATTAATTAATTAAAAATAAAAATAAAATGGTCTTGATATTAACGTATTTTTGATCCAGTAGTAACGGAAGCAGAAGAAATTAGAATGGATATAAAATCATGAACCATACTATGCTCTCTAGGATAGCTAAAGAGACAAACAACACCCAGTGATGGAGAGCACACAGGTAAACTAGAACTCTCTGATGCTGCTGATGAAAATGTAAAGTGATGACACCTCTCAGGAAGACTCTCACAACTTCTCAAAAATTTAAACATACGCATACTGAGTGACCTAGAAATTCTACTTCCGCTGGTCTACTCAGCAGAAATGAAAACAAAGAAGTCTATCAGCCTAGTACAAAAATGTCAATAGAGGCTTCCTTCCTAGCAGCCAGTCACCAGAAAAGGACCAAATGTGCATTCATGGAAAATGGATAAGCAAACTCTAGTATGTTCATCCAAAGGACTATTCCTCAGCAAAAAAGGGACAAACCACACCTATGAAACAACACAGAAGAATCTCAGAAATAGTTCTTTGAGTCAAAGAAGTCAGACACAAAAGTACATGCTGTACTGTTCCATTTGCATGAAATTTTAAAACACACAAAACTAATCTACAAGGATAGAAATCAAATCAGTGGTTGGTTCTGGGGAGGAGAGTTGACTGGAGAATGGCTTCAGGAAACTTTCTGTGGTCGTGGAAACATTCTGTGTCCCGGCTGGGGAGTGAGGTTCCCCAAGTGTAAGTGTTTGTCAAGACTGAGTCAAGAGTCAACTGACAAGTGCGTCACTGTATGTTAATTATACCTCAACCTAAAAAAGTAATTTTGAGTTCTTTACTCCCCAAATCAAAAGAAGCCAAATTTTTGAGGGCAGAAAGGGGACTCAGAAAATCAGAAGGTCTTATCCTTTGTTCAGATGGAGAAACTGAGTCTCCAAAAAGAGAAGCGACATGCTCAAGACTAAGTGAAAGAATTAGTGACTGAGGCAGGGTTGGAACTCAAGGCCCTGGGTACACCAGATTTCTGAAAATCTGACTGAGTGACATTTCAGTGAGAAAACTGAGAATTATGTAAACCTCTACTCTCTTACAATCAATATCCCTAGTTAATTGTCAGTGGGCCTCAAAAGATTAAAAATAGAAATTCCATTCAACTCAGTTATCTCCCTTCTAGGTAACTTCCCAAAACAGTTAAACACATCGTATTTCAGTCATACTTGAACACCCATGAATGGATAAAGAAAATGTAGTATTTATCTACAACAGAGTACTACTTTGCCTTAAAGAAGGATAAAACTGAGTTCTTTGTACAAAAATGGATGTGCCTTGAGGCTATCATGTTAAGTGAAAGATTTCAGACACACGAGTTTGAATAAGGCATGATTTCTTTTATATAAAAAAGCCAAAATACAGATAATTTAAAGATCAAAATGAAAGATGCGAAATAGGAGACAGGGAGATTGACCTTTTGTAAAAGGGAAGGAGACCAACAGATGAGGGAGGAAGAAGGGAGAGAAGATAAACAGGAAGTGAAAAGAACTAAGATATGTTATGTAGATGTGGGCTCAGGTCGTAGGGTCCCCGTTTACCCACCCCACCTCCTTTCTTTTATGTAGGATCTCATGCCAAGGGGAATGGCTTCCTCAATTTGATCTCCATAGAGACTGGTGTAGAACCCGGCCAGCAAGAGTGAACCAGACTTGCATTGTTTTTGGATATAGCAGCTGTGGGCTTTTTCCTTGGGCTGCTAGAGAGACCCCTCACAGAGTCTCAGCAGCTCTAAAAAGAGGGGAGAGAAGTGTTAGTAGCCCAAAATCAGGAAGCACAGAGACTGGGGGAGATCACTGAGCCACACAGGCAATGGAGCAAAGAGGAGGACTCACCCATTCCATCCCAACACCTATTTGAACCAGCCAGGGCTACCTGCTCTGTTTTAAGTAGTCTGTCTTTTTGTGAACAGATTCAGGCTCACTCTGGTAAGCGCCATTCCTATACTGGCTTTTTGCTCTATTTCACCCAGACATCACTTGGAAGCCTTCCAGAGCAGTGGAAAAGGATGACCCACATGAGATGTGGTCTCAGCCCCATCCCTTCTAAATAATGCAGGGGGTCAGAGGCCAGCCATGACATTACTCTGAAGCAAAACGTTAATTCTTAAACATAAAACATCACACGTGAACACCACTCCTAGGATTCCAGTTCATCCCAGCCCAGAGGAGACGGGGTGCATGTGGATGGTGGCTATCTTATTCCTCAACTTTTCCTGTGTTCAGCCAGTGAAGTCCTTAGTAGGCCAGTCTTCTCTGTGTCCAGGGACTTCTGGATGCCCAGTGTTCTGAAAGAATAAACTGCAGGGAAGCAGACTCTAATCTCTTGGTAAAAGGCTCTCTCTTGCAGAGAGAAAAACTGGTTATCAGCTTGGAGGGGCCACCTCTTATTTAACTCCAGGCATTTTGTAGATTCTTTAAAAAAAATGTAAATGAGTGAATCACTTCTTGGCCTTTGGGCTAAGATCAAGTGGCGTACACGCGTGAGCATCTGCCTTCTGGAATCTGTGTTGTTGCAGCTCAGTGGAAACTGGAGAAGGACCCAAGTCGAGCTTCGGCGCCCGATCAGTCATGTAAAAGGCTGTGACTTGCCGTGTGATGTGGGGCCACAGCATATCACATCCCTGAGTTTCAGTTTGCTCATTGGGGAAAATAATGATAGTTAAATCCAAGGGCTTTTAGCTTGGAGTCCCTGGATCCTTTAGGAGCCTTGAAAGTTGAATATAATTTTAGGTACATGTGTATTTTTATAAAAAAAATTTTGGATTTCCTCATACTCTTTAACTAGGTCAGTGACTTCGTTAAAAAAAAAATGAAACCACTGTGGCATTAACCTTTTTTAAATTTTTTTTTTATGAAGATGGAGATAACATACCTTCATTCAGTGCCTGAGACAGCGAGGGTCCCTTGTCATTGCTGTAAAGTCACCTGGCAGGGTTTGGAAGACTTCTGAGCTCTGTCACAGATCATCCAGCCCTGCACCGCTGCACCCTGCAGGACGTGCCCTGGGAGCGGCCACCAGGTCGTGGCAGGCAGGTCCTCCCCCTCCTGGCCCCAGCGTCTTGGGTCCTCATAGAAACTAACACCCTGGCTCTGGGCTCTGGCCTGGGACCCTAAGGACAATTGAGCAGGAGCCCTGATCTCAGCTGCTGCACCTTTTCCCAGAGGGCTCCGTGGAGTGGCCTCTGAGTTTTGCCCCTGAGAACCTGCAGTGACACTGAAAGTCACTTTTGCTATACAGAAAGTAGGAGCCCAGGGGCAGCATGGGAAGTGTCTCAGAGAGAGGGTGCAGGCTCTACACACCTCACAGGAGCAGAGAAGTTCAGAGAGCAGAGGGCAGGTGGGAGCGGCCACTTCTTTGCTTTCTTCTAGTCACTCAATCTGCTGAGAAGAGAAACAGAGATAAACACACCAGTTTGGAGGACGAACCGTCGTTGATTTGCACGATTTAGGCAGAAAAAGGCCCCTTTGGCTCTGCCTCTTTGGCTTGCTTCCAAGGGCTCTGGAAGTTTTCTCTCTAAAAGAATTCTCTCCCTCTGAGGCAGGAGGATCACAAGTTCAAGGCCAGCCTGGGCTACATGATGAGTTCAAGGCCAGCCTGTGCTACATAGCCAGATCCTGCCTCAAAATAAAAAGTAAAAAACAGGGAGGGGAGAGGGAAGGTGGCTGGGAATGTAGCTCAGTGAGAAGGTCCTGGGTTCAATCCCAGTGAAATAAAAATAAAGAAATAGAAAATAAAATAATACTAATCATCATCGTCTCCCACAGACCTTTAGTTGAGAGCACACATTCAAACCTGTTCTCTGGATGGTTAGGGGGAAGAGTCAGGAGTCTGAAGCATGCCCCACCCCCAAGCCCTGCAGCTATGCCAGAGGCCTGGTGTGGGCTCAGGGGAATTGCACAGAAGGCCAGCCGCCCCTCCCCAGCCAGCTCTCACACGGAGACATTGCCAAGCCAGGCGGGACTTCCCAAGGAGACGTCTGTCTGGAGAGAGACCTGCTCAATCTCCATATGGTTTTCACATTCATCAGCTGCGAATTTCTCTGGTCCCCCACAGAGGTTGCACCCTTTATCCATGGAACTCACGGAAGCCATGTGGCCTCACTGACCACGGCTTTGAGCCTGGTTCTTCTTGCTTACCCTAGGTGGAACTTGATTGAGGCACAATCTCAGCCAGCTCCAATTTCCCCATCTACAAAATGGAAGGGTTTTGATATCACCATTACAGGGCTGTAGGATGGGTCCTAGCGTGGTGTCCACTGGTCCACTTTCCTACATTTACTTCTATGTTTGAAATGACACCAAAACAACCCAGATTTGAACAGCAACCTCTATGATAGCAGAGTTTCTCGGGACTCTGGCGAGGCTCAGCTGGGTCCTCTGGCTCAGAGCTTTGGGGCAGTCGTCATTTGGGAGACTCACCTGGGGCAAGATCACGGCCCAATCTACTCATCTGGCTGCCAGCACAATTCGGCATACATGGTTGTTGTACCGAGGGCCAGCGCCCCTCACTGCCTGCTGCTTGCCACCTGGGTTTTCACCATGGCAGCAGGCTTCATTAGAGCAAGTAAACAAGAGAACGCCAGATGGAAGTCACAGCTTTGTAATCTCACAGGTGACATTCCATCACACTCACTACAGTCTGTTCATTAAAAGCCAGTCACAGGGCGCATTTCACACTCAGAGGGAGACAACACACAAAAGCGTGGACACCAGGAGGTGAAGACCTTGGCAGTGCAGTGCATAGAAAGCTGCTTGTCGCACCTACCAGCGTATCATCTGACATAATGCCCAGAGAGCAATAAGCACGGTGCCAGCCATAAAGCGAGTTCCCAACAAATAGCCATTGCTGTTCTCACATCATTACAAGCTCTCAACAAATCATCGCGGCATTAGACAAATGGGGCCTGAGTGTTGGTCCATGCAAGTGGCCTGCCACCCAGATTCAAGGTACTCGGGATGGGGCTTGGTGAGGTGCTGATGGAGACTTCATACCGAGTACCTTGAATCTGGGTGGCAGGCCAGGTGAAGAGCCAGCACTCGTGAACAGAAGTAGGCATTCCAGGAAGGCAGAGGTAAGAATCTTGTCTCACTCCTCCATGGCCAGCCCAGTCCTGCCTCCAGACCTGGATTGGGAGGAATTGCCCCATTGGAGGGTGCTCAATAGAACATCCCCTGGTAAGGTCAGAATCAGAAAGGAACAGAAACACATCTCTAAAGTGTGAACACTTCCTTCCTGCATCGGATCAGCAATCCGTATCCTTAGAGGCCTGCAAGCATAGAGTGCATGACCGTATCGAACCCAATCTATTAGAGGAGAAATTCCTGCCTTGGTTAGATAATTGGAGGTGCTGTCCACTTCTTCCGGGGTGCTGTAATTCCTGCTCTTCCTGTGAACTCTCGTATTATGGGTGAGTAACAGTGTCCTACTAGTGTCTTTCCCTGTGTTAAAACAAGTTCAGTAATTTCTTCCTCCAGCTGGTTTTCTGGGTGCCACTTTGTGCCTCCCTGGAGGGTGAGGGGGCAAAGCCTTTCCCACTCAAATGGTCATGGGATGGATTATCCCCAGTGTGAACCAGCCCGTCCCAGAGTTCTGCTGGGTCCCTCCCTATTTATGGGGGTGTCGGGTGAGGCATTTGTGTGTTCCCCAAAAGTGGGCTGAGTGATGCATTTCTATTGGACACAGCCCACACTCACCCACCAGGCTCTGGGGTTCATAGCCTCACAGCATGTCTCTATCTTCTCCCCTTTGCCGCATCCTTTCTGCTCGATTTTGTGAGCCCTTAGAATCAACAAGGGCTAAAAGCCCCCTTCCACGGGGGAGCTGTCCCAACCCTGCCGTGCCACACCTCAAGAGCGTGAGCACCAGCTCTGAAGTCCTCCGTGTGCCTTTCCATGCCTCCTGTGGTATCCACCGCCCGCCCTGGTGCAACTGTGGCTGTTCACAAAGCACACGTCTAACCCCTCACTCCCCTGCTTGTTCATTCTGGAGCTCGCTCCTTTCTCTTTTCAACCCTTTTCCTCCCTCACACCTGCTTTATGTTGATTTTGTTTTACTATCCTTTCTTTTTTCCCTCTTTCCATTTTCTTTCTTTCTTTCTTTCTCTCTTTCTTTCTTTCTTCTTTCTATTAGTACATGTTTGCAGTCCAGAATGGTTACATTCATGGTGGGAAGATGGTGGGAAGATGTGACTATAACACACCTTAACTCTTTTTACTTTGTTTTTTTAAAAATTTTTTTTGGAAAAAATAAAACAAAATTTAATAGGAGAGTAACAAGAGATTGAAAATAGTTAATACGTTCCATATTGTTATCTTCAAAGTTGTTATTCAGAGTACAAAATACAGGTATAAAAATTCTCCAAATGATATTGGCACAAACCTTTCTTTTCAATGAACTAAAAGAAACTAGTAGTATGACCATCTGTGTTGTTTTTCCTTTTCTCATCCTTTCTCTCCTTTCCCCCATCATAGTTCATCCTTTTTGAAAAATTTGTTCTCATTTCACAATATATATTGCGCATCTTGGTCCTTATTTACCCTTTCAGTTTCTCTCACCAGGGAAACAATATGATGTATGCACATGTGAGTCCAATTTATTTCACTTTTGAGTACGGTCTCAAATTGTATCCATTCACTTACAAATGTCTCAAGTTTATCCTTCTTTATGTCTGAGTAGTACTCCATTGTATAAAAAGACCACATTGTTTTTATCCATTCCTTGATTGATGGGCATTTCAGTTGTTTCCAAGATTTAGCTATTACAAATTGTGCTCTTTAAATCAACAGCTGGGATCTCATCTTATTAAAAGACTTTTGAACAACAAAAGAAATCACCAACAGCATGAAAAGACAAGTCACAGAGTAGAAAAAAATTAGCCAGTTCTTCCTCAAAGGATATATAGCTGGAACATATAAAGAACTGAAAAAATCAGACCCCACAAATTCAAAGACCTAATCCAAAAATGGCATCTGAGATGAATATGAACTTTTTAGATAGAGAAACACAAACAACAGACAAAATATATGGAAAAATATTCAGCATCACTGGTCATTCAAGAGATACAAATTAAAACAACACTCAGATTCCACTTCACCCCAGAAACAATGGCTATCACCGAGAAATCAGCCAATGACAAATGCTGGAGGGGCTGTGGGTAAAAAGGAACACTTCTCCACTGTTGGTGGGAGTGTAGACTGGTGCAACCACTGTGGAAATCAGTGTGGAGATTCCTCAAAGAACAAGGATTGTTGTTTATTTTTCAACTGAGTTGTTCATTCATCTATTTATTCCTTTAAGAAAAACAGTCAAGCACATCCTCAGTCCCTACCCTCACTGAGCACTTAGTCTGTTTGATGAAGCAGATTGTTATCTAATCAGGCTTCACAGTAAACAAGCACACAGAAGACAGGAAAATGGAAGCTATGCGAGGGAGGTATGCGATGTACTGAGAGCAGAGAGCATGAGATCAGCTCAGACTAAAGCAGGTTAGAGTGGCTCCCCTAAGGAGGAAAGAGTAAGTAGGAAGCGACTGGGCATGCAGGGGAGAGGCTTGTGTTCCAGGAAAAGGAAACAGCACATGCAAAGCTCATGTGGGAAGAGAAACCATGGTATCTGCTAGCACAAGAAAATGTACCACTGTGGCAGGGCAGAGAGTTGTGGCTGCTGAGGGAGGCAAGGGCAAGTGGTTGATTGGATGATTAATTCAGTGAATGGTGGAGAATCAGTGAGTCAGAGAGTGAGACCATTTCCTGCCTCTTCACCAGGAATAATGAAAGCATATTGGTTGGAAAACCAAGATAGTACAGTGCCCACTGCCTCTCACCACTTGTTCCTCTATGGTGTGGGAGAAATCAGTCCTCCTTTCTGGGCTCCAGTGGCATCGTTTGGCAGGATGGTAGAGGATGGATGGGTCCCATGTAGTCATGGGCTGCTGTTGTTAATTTTACTGTGGCTACTGCTGGTGGACATGCTAGTGGATGGATGCTCCGTGCTTCATAAAGCAGCTGCCTTCCAAGGCCACGTTGGTCCAATAATTGCATCAAGCCTGGTTGAACCTAATCGTGGGGGTTGATGTGCCGACTCATGCCCACCTTGCACAACTCTAGGCCCCAGAAGGCAGCACACTCCAGGCTCTGTTGGTCTGCACGACACAGTGCAATGCCGACTATGCAACCAACCAAGAAACAACTCCTTCAGGGAGAGCTTTAATAATTAAATGTAAAAATTAAAAGTCAAAGATGAAGGATCAGCAGCCTGTGTACCTTAGGAAACAATGACTTTGGCCCCACCTGCAGTGGCCTCTCCCGAGATGTCCCTTCCAGGTGCAGAGCTGACCCTTGCCTGCCATGCTGAGCTGCTGCCACTCGTACCCCAACTCCAGTTTCTGCTCCTGCAGGAAGTTGCCCAGTGATCAGCAGCATCCACAGTGCGCCCCACCCCATGCAGAGCTCTAGAAACAGGGTAGCACGTGGTCTCAGTCAGTAGTTTGCTGTAGAGTGCAGGAATCTGGGTTCTTGGGAGGTTCATTTGTGCATTTATTCCATCAGGCGGCAAAGGAAGACTCCATGCCTCCCAGGTGCCAGGCACTATTATAGTCTTAAAAACGAGGCCATTGACCAGCCCTGCTTTCATGGGAGCTTATATTTTAGAGAGAGGGAAAGGAGAGTAAACAAATACATGGACGATCGCAACTTTTGATGAAAACATGGTGAAAAGCACAGCAGAGCGCGGTATGGGAATAGCTGAGCAGAGGACAGCTTGCGATTCTAAACAGCACAGTCAAGTGAGTCTTTCTGAGAGGTGGTGTGAGACCCATCAGTGAATAGGAGCCCACAGGGATGTGTGTTTGGGTCACAGGGAACAGAATGTGCCAAGATCCTCAGCAGGCAGATGCCTGCCCAGCCTGCCCATGTGGAGGGACTGGAATTTCTGGGCTCTGAGCCCTGGGTGCCAGCCCAACTTCCCTCCTGCCCGACCTGCTGGTGCATCTGGATTGCAAAGAAGTCTCAGTGTCCCAAGTGTGAGCTGACCCTTGCCTAACTGCCTGTGGCTCTGACTCCCTGCACATCTCTCAGAATATTCACGTGGGAGACAGATGCTAGCGTCCCCATAGAGATCCGCCTCGCAGCCCAAGGCTGTGACCTGCTTACCTGACATGCCAGCAGGGACTCCCTCCCTGTGATTAGGTTAAGGATCTTTATGGGGATACTTCTCAGGATTATTTGGTTGGATCTGACGCAATTACAAGGGGCTCTCACGAGAGGGTAGCAGGGGTCCAAGGCACCGGGGGGGAAGGGACAAAGGAAACAGACGTCTGAGTGACACAGGGAAACCAACCAGGAATGCAGGAAATCTCCAGAAGCTGGAGAGGGGAGGAGACGTGAGGGGAGGGGAGGAGAGAGGAGGGGAGGGAAAAAGGATTCTTGCTTAGAGCCTGCATTAGCGCACAACTGGATCTTAGCCCCAGGGATGCATTCAAACTGTTTGTAACACCAGAAATTTAAGATCATTTCTGGAGTTTTTGTGGTTCATAATGATGACATTCATCATGGAGAGCTGGTACATGTGCGTAACACATCATCATTCTTTGTTTATCCCTTTCTCTCCTCTCTTTCTCTCCCCACTCCCTCTATCTCTTGATCCTCTTTCAAAAGCTCTATCTCTCTCTTTCGTATCATCTATCTTTTATTGTGCTCTTTATTTACATTTTGGGTTTCTCGTATAAGAGAAACCATGTGATATTTAAGCCTGCATGTCTGATTTATTTCACTTAACATTGTGGTCTCAAGGTACATTCATTTTTCTACAGATAACTCAAATTTATCCTTCTTTATGGCAGAGTAGTACTCCATTGTGTATACATTCACATTTTCTTTATCCAGTCATCTGTGGATGGACATACAGACTGCTTCCAAGATTTAGCTAATCTGAGCCTTACTGCTATAAACATGGGTATGCATGTGTCACAGCAGTATGATGTCTTTCAATCTTTTGGAAAGATACCTAGAAAGAGAATGGCTGAGTTAAAAAAAAATGATACTTTTAGTTTTTCAAGAAATCTGTTGTGGAATAGAAATGGATTTGTAGCAATTTGTTACATAACAAAAGGAAAATTAAACAATTTCCAAATATCTCTGGCTGATAGAAATATACCTAGCAGTTCAATAGCTCAGGGCACCTTTACAAATAGCCAGGGGTAAATTCAGACCCCAGAGGGATAACTCAAGGGGTTGAGTATCAGCATCTTTGTTTCACACAGTTAATCTGAGTGCAGTGCTGGAGTCGTCTCCCTAAAGTCGCAAGGCAAGGTCTAAGGTCTAAACGCCATGGCCAGAATCTAAGCACAGTTGTCTGCCTCCGAGGACAATGTGTTTCTGCTCCAATTAATGTTCCTACAGGGGCCAGCATGACCTAAACAAGGTCTTCGTCTTTCTCCAGCTAGGACAGTCGTCTCTGCCCCGCGATGCTCTCTTCTGTGGACCCCTCACCGCACACCCACGTGCCTACGGATACTGCCAGAAACAGCTCAGAAAATGCCTGATAGCTCCTCTGCAGAAATGCAGATCTCCTGAGGAAACCAAGCAGCCTCTCCAAATCAGGATTGAAGCTAAGATCTCGTTTCCACCTCAGGGATGGGGGGGAAAACATAGAGGTAAATAGATCATGAATCTTTTTTTTTCTTTCTTTCTCTTAATTTTCTAATGTAGCCCAAGATTTTTAGAGAGATACAATTCAGACTATAAAATGTACCTTCTTAAAATACACAGTCCAACGGTTTTTAGTGTATTCAACAAGAGTATATAGCCTTCACCACTATGTAGTTTCAGAAAATCTTCATAAACTCCCTAACATTAGCATGTGGGACCATAGCTCTTGATACGAATTAGCCTATTCCAGACATTTCACAGCAAAGGAGCCGTAGACGAGGGCACGGTCACACCAAGCTTTTGTGTGGTACCGTTGAGCCTGCTGGAGCGAAAAGTGAGTGTTGAGAGCTCTAGGGTGCTGTCGCCATGATGTACAATGCCCTCCTTCTCTCTGTTCTGGGCTGACTTCACCCTTCTTTTACTGCTTTCTTCACACACCGTTCTGACTCCTTTTGGAATTAGGCAACACAAGAAACTCTAAGCCAGGCGTGGAGGGACAGGTCTGTAACCACAGCACTCTGAGAGGTCAAGGCAAGGGGACCCCAGCCCGGGCACCTCAGCGACTCAGCGAGACCTGTGCGATTTTGTGTTTTACATGGGCGGAGGATGTAGCTCAGTGTGAGGGCCCTGGGTTTAATGCCTAGGACCACAAGAAATAAATAAATAAATAAATGAAAACATTGATTCTTGAGTAAAGAAGTTAAATCAGGCAGGATGGACCTTTCTGTGCCTGCTTTATTTAACTTAGTAGCACATTCTCGAGGTTCATCCATATCATAGAATGCTTCCTCCATTCCTTTTCATAGCTCACTAATATGTCCTTGTCCTGCTATAACTCGAATGTGCTTATTTACCCAGGTAGCAGTTGATGGACATTTGGGTTGTTTCTGCCTTCTGGTTACCATGAGCCACGCTGCTGTGGGCACACATGTCACCAATGCGAGTCACCTTTGATCCCATGATCAGAGGGGATTCTGGACAAAGCACAGAAGTCCCATAGCCCTGGCAGCACAGAGCCCTGCACAGGGGTTGCTGTCCTTCCTGTTCAAGTCCTGGAGCAAGATGCCCACATCCCTCCAGACAGCACCAAGGTCCCGAAAGGGGCTGTGGCCTGCGTGGATGGACTGTGTGCATAGCTCTTTCCTGAAGGGGAAAGGGGCAGCGTCACGAAGGGAAGGTGCTGGCACTTGCCTCGAGTTCTGGGCAAACCCGCCCTACCATTCATGGTTATTTTTGATGCTAGATCCACAGAAATGTGTTCTGCTACCTTGATGCACTTGAAATAGATGGCATATACTGAACAAAATGCTCTTACATTTCACACGGAATATGACACGCAATTATTGGTGACTTTACATTTTCGCATTCGCTCCAGACGGCATCATACAGAGCCTCTTGGAATACGTTCTGGAGAAAGATAAACACTTGTGCCTCAAAGGTCCAGCCGTGAAAGGCACTGGGTACATCTTTGTGTTGATAATAAGGAAAAGCTGTTGAAAACATTAAGGCTAACAATAAAAAGGAAAGGCTTGCATCAGACAGTCACCAAGAGCTCTTCCAAGTTCATGTCCACACCAAGCCCAGCTTCTCTGCAAAAGCCAGTGCCCTGCACCAGATGCTGAAGCCAAGAGCCCCTGGGCTGTGACCTCACTCCCTGCCTCCCCAAGGGACGAGTGGCCCAGGAGCAGCAGTGGGGATGGCAGCCCGACAACATCACTTGACCCATTTCTGATACACGCTGTTTTCATTCCAAATACCATGGCAGGGATCGGGGAGACAATGGCCTTTTCCTGCCCAATGACACGAGTTAAAAATACTGCCTGCTTCTTTGGCTAACTCTCATTTAAGCCCCGCATTTTTAAAAATACACCCGTCAGTGGCTCTGCCTTTGAAAATGTATTTTGCATCTGATAATTACGATGCATTTAAAGGGCAAAATTAGAAAGCTCAAAATTAGGCTGGCAGGCTTAATTAGCCCATTCTTTTTTTAATGGGAGGAATTTGGGCAACCGTCTGCTTCAGGGGTACCAAGACCCCCTAATGGGGGTAGTGGAAATTCACCAGAGAGTCTGTCCATACTGTCACTCAGGGAGTCAGATCCGAGAGTAACTGTGCAAGATTATACCCACCTGTCCTGAAGAAAATGTCACGAGCATGACTACCACGTCATCTACCAAGAGATGACGGAGGGCCAGCACAAAGCCCCGCAGAGGCCCTGATGTGATCGCAGTGGCCACATGGGTTTGTACAGAGAGAGAGACGAACTTGCAGCCCGATGTGTTCACCTAGATGATTATCACCCATGTCTGCTGGCACCTGAAGATCCATTTCCCCACCAGCCCCAGTCTTGCAACACAGTTATTGAAATCCTGTGGCCGCTGCTGCTCCGCAGAATGTGAGCTAAGTCCAAAGGGGCGCCCCGAGTCAGCCAGGACCAGCTGCAAAAGCTCCAGTCACCTTGTAGGTGCAGCAGAGTCTGCGCCCCTGATAAAATCATCTTGATGCCTGGCTTTAATGAGCCACCCTGCACTCAGCCGGGTGCGTCTGTCCCCAGCACACAACCCCAGTATGTAAGAGGGAGTTTTCTTCCTTCACGTCGCACTCCGCAAGCCGTGACAGGCCACAGACAGCCAAGTGGAGGCTCAGCAATCGCAGGGCTGAGTCACGCTGATGATTCAGATGTATCCCTACTTTTTCTCAAGCCGTGGTTTTCTTCATAACAGAGGCTGTGTTGTTCTTTCTGCAGCCAGATTTCCAGGCTGGCTGCAGGTGGAGAAGGGAGGTCCTACTCCGCTGTGGCCACCAGACAGAGCCCAAAACAGCTACCCCGGCTCCAGCAGACCTGGAGCGTTCTGTAGCAACCAAGGGCTCCTTGCAGAGCCCTGGGAGTGGCCTGAGAGCTGAGTTCGTCCCAGGCCTTCTTAGGGTCTGGGTAGCCTCGACCAAGTCCCTTCACTTGCCTAAGGTAAAACCTCCAACACGTAGAGTCACTGTGAAAATTTGTTCACTAAACCAGGAGCCAGTGCATCTCCAGGGGACATTTGACCATGTTTGGACACATTTGGTTGTTACAACAAGTGTCCACTTTACCTCTGTGAATGCAACATTTGGTGTTGCAGAGCAAATCCTTTCAGTCACTCAAAATGAGTCAAATCTCAAGTATTCCTTTTCAACATTTTGGAATGTTTACTTATAAAAAAAAATTTGTCTAGCCAGGTGTGGTGGTATACACCTGTAATCCCAGCACTTGGGAAGCTGAGGCAGGAGAATTTCTGTGAGTTTGAGGACAGCCTGAACTATATAGCAAGACTCTGTCTCCAAAAACTAGAATGACTACCCTTAAGGAATCAAATAATAACAAATGCTGGAGAAGCTCCTGGGGACATAGTATCTTTCTACATTGTTGATGGAAGTGTAAACCAGTAACACCACTGTGGAAAACAAGTATGGAGATTTCTCAAAAAACTAGGATTAGAAAAAGCAAAACAAGACAAAACAAAACAAAACAAAAAGCCTAGAACTAAAAATTATACTTGGTCCAGCTATTTCCCAATCTGCATATCTTCCCAAAATAGTTAAAGATATTGTATTTCAGTGATGCGTGCATAACCATATTTATAGCATTGCAATACACAATAGTTAACTCTTGGAATGAATAAAGAAAACGTGGTATTTACACACAATGGAATACTCTTCTGCCACAAAGTATAAACTTGAGTCACTTGTAGGAAAATGGATTCACCTTGAGACTACAATGTCAAATGAAATAGATCAGACACACAAGCTTAAACACCGCATGGTTTCCTTTGTATGAGCAACCTCAAACATAAATAAAGAGTGAAACAGAAGATAGCTAATAGGTAGTTGGGAGATAGCTTTTGTGCAAATGGAAGGAGACCAAAAGATGGAGGGAGTTGACAGGAAGAGGAGGAAAAGCAGATAAAAATGAGAATTAAGATGTGCTACGGACACGCACCAACTCCCCACAAAGAGCGTCAGCATTGTGTAATGCAAACATGTACCAATAAAAACTGAAAAAAAAAATACAATACAATGCAATGCAAGTGAATATGACCTCAAATCCCGAGGATCAGGAGGTAGGAGCAGGCAGCCAGCTAACCACACCCTAGTCTATAGGTGCACTGGTAACATTGTATTTTTTTTTAACCTGGTAAACCTGTCTTCGTGATAAATTTTTAGCCATTTACTTCCAAACAGCCAAAACAGAAAAAAAAATAAGAAATAAATAAACAAACAGAAAAGGTCACTAGAAAAAGTATAACATATTTCGGTTTCTAAAACCTAGTAATTGGAATTTTTCCCCTAGCTCAGAGCAGAATTGCTTTACCCAGAGTTCAGGAGAAGGATAACAAAATGGTAGCAGTGTCCCGGGAGACTCTGGAGCTGTACAGAAGCACAGTGCAGCCTGGCAGACCCCGGGACGGATGAGAAGTCGGGAGGTCTGAGCAGTTGCCACCTGGGACCTCCTGGCTCTCTGCAGATGCAGCAAACAGGGCTCTCATCCCTCCATCCGTAATGCAAAACCCCGCAGAGGACGGCACGGATCGCGTGGAGAGAGATCGCGAGGGAGGAAGAAGAAATTCAGCAAAAACCCTTCTACGGGATAAAGCAGACTGGGCCAGTGCTGTAAAGCTGTGTCCAGACCAGGTTTCTGGGTGCTTGATTTCCCATTCAAATACACACAGCTGTTTGGAAGGGAGCCGGCTGGGAGCCAAGAAGGGGAGACAGGGGTAGCGCGTGAACAAGGAGGAAGACGATTGTTTGCAGACTAGACTATTAAATGGACTTGGAAATAGTTCGCCTAGTTCCTCACGGCATAAGATCGTTGTCTATTTCAGATGGATTACCACAAACTCCCAGATAGAGTCCTTAAGTGCTGTTTACCCAGTGCGCTAATTGCAATAATGGAATTCACCCCTAGCTGTCCCTCAGCTTGGTCCAGTTTCCCTCATGAGAGCTGCAGCCCTATTTGTGGATCTTTCACTCAGCCCCCAACAATGAGCATCAGTGGGAAATATGTAATTATTCATTTTATTGCTATTGACGCCGCTGCCGCTGACTGGCCATGGCCACCCGGGGCTTTTGGGCAGCAGGGAGGCCATCCGAGTCGCATGGATCTGTCTGGAGTCAGGATGACCTTGTGTCAGGACAGGCCTGGGGCTCACTGTTAGCGGATCCTCACCTGCAGAGGTTCTGGGAGGTCGGGTTTACAGGATGAGACCCATCTCTCGGCACAGTGACTGCTGCTTTGGCACTTGGTGTTGTTGTTTTCATCCTTGAATTAGCAGCAGGATTAATAGCCAGTGTGCCCGTGAAACTTGGTGGAATGCACCCCTCCCCGTATTAAAGTCAATGTCCCATGCACCGACTCGTGGTGCCCCATTCTCCAGCCTTCACCCTTCAGGGTCCCTGTATGTTCTAAGTCCCCACCAAATCACTTTCTCTTGATCTGAAACTTGGACCCCTCTCCCATTTCCTTTTGCTGGTGTCTCAGTTCATCTCAAATTCAGCAGCCTGAAATGAGACAAATTCCCTCTGCCAGAGTTCTGGAGGTCACAGTGCCCACACGGGGCTTCCATGCTAGACTCCAGGCGTGAGCAGGACTGCCCTTCCTGCTGGCAGCTCTACCAGGGATTTTCTAGGAATCTGCCTGCATGCCTTGGCTCCTGGCCCCTTCCTCTGTCCTCACAGTCAGCAGTGGAGGGTCGTGTCTACTCCATCTCACGTCACTCCGACTTTCCTCTTCTGCTCTCCTTTGCATGTTGAAGAACCCCCTTGGCACTAGAGAGCCCACTGAGGTGATCAGGATCACTTCTCCCTCTTATTAGTCAGTTAACTGACTGTCTAAACTTCATGTGCAACCTTAATTCCTAAGTGCCATGCAGCCTACCATATTTACAGGTGCTGGAGAGGAAGAGGTGGTCAGTTTTGGGGCCATTACTCTGCCTGCCACATCCTCCTCCAAAGATGGTTCTTACTCCTCTGCCTGACTGCTGCACTGCCAATCTTTCAAATACTGATTTTCTGAGATAATCTTGCATCTTGGACTCTTTTTGCTCATACAAAATATGGAAACCTGTGCAATGGATGCACACACACCATTTGTTCCCACCTTGTGCAGTGGACCAGGGGAGAATACAGGTTCCATAAAGGTGATGGGAAGTGGTCTTGAGTAGAACAGTTCCTGGTTCGTGGCATCAGTCTATAAACATTTCTTCATCGAATCAATCACAAGAGTAAGCTCCAAGCTGGGGACAAATGTAGCAGGGCTGCTTTCTTGCCTACCACTGGACAGTTTTATGATGCTCTGAGTGAGCAGCGTGACCCCATTCCCAGAGCAAGGATAGAGTCACCTGACCCACGGGCTGCTTGAGGAAGGACCATGCCCAGCAGAGGGCCTGACATTCAGTACCAGTATCCTCGCCCTCTGGGGCTTTGCACCATGGACAGGGAGACAGACACGAAGGTGAGTGAGCACCCCAGGTGTCAGAGGTGCTTTCAGAGAGAAAAGTGTTGGCATTCCTGGTTAGAGACCCAGCTGGAAGTGGGCAGTGCAAGATGTTATGGATGTGTGAATGTGGGAGCTGAACCTGAACAATGAACTGTGCCAGAAGATGGGGGTGGGGAGGGTGACATTTCAGCAGAGGGAACAGCAGGTGCAAAGAGGCATGGGGCCACCTGGCCCAGTTTGACAGGGTTAGAGGAAAGGTGGCAGTGCTGAGGAGGGACATACAGCAGCTGAGGCTGGGGATGCCTCAGTCAGCATAGACACATGCAGGATTCCTACTGCTCTGATGTCCTCTCACCTGTCCAACAGGCCACACGCATGCAAGACGCACATACAGTGGTTTTGCAAAGAAGTGCACACATGTCATCTGTAGTGCTGCCAGCCTATCATGTTGGCTCTCCAAAAGGCTGAGGCAGGAGGACTGCAAGTTGAACGGTAGCTTAGTAATTTAGCAAGATCCTCTCTCAGAAAAAAAAAAAAACAGTTTTTTGAAAAAGGCTAAGGCTATAGCTCAGGGCAAAGACTCTGATTATCTGTAGTGCTACAGATAAAAAGTTTTACACATCTGAACACTTAGGATATAAAGATGTGTCTGTGAGGATGACAGATGCATTCTGGGCCCACACCTCATGCACACATACACACACACACACACACACACACTCGTATCTGCAGTGCACACATGGGACATAGGCATCAGTGTGCACGACTGAGACATATACCCAAAACAAATACATTGCTAGCCATGTGGCCAAGCACATACACACACACACACACACACATGCAGTGGACATATACTTCTGTTTTCAATATGCACATTCACCACACACTTAAAAGCACATATGCATTCATACGACACGCACCCAGGGTGCTAGGGAGACAAGCAGGTAAAGAGCACACACTAACTGCCCAGACAGAACACTGACTTGCATGCCTTTTTGCACACTTATCCCACACTCATGCTCACACCTGCATACTGAACATCCCCTCGCATCATGTAAGCACGCACAGATCCATGCACACACCCACGGAGAACACACCGGTAGACTGTGCCAAGGTGCACAGTAGTGTATGTTCTCTCTCCCTCTCACCAACCAAGCACATGCAGACTCCTCATTTCCTTCTGGAATGTGTTTGGGCTCCCAGGCAGGCAACTGTTAGGCCTGCGGGAGGCTGGGATTATCCTGCTGGTCAGGGCAGGCGGAATGGCTGGAGACCTGTTTTGGATTACACAGCTATATCCACCTCCCTCCCCAAGAGTCGTGGTGGTGCCTTTGCTTCCCTGGGCACCCTCTTCTGTCCCCCTCCCAACCCCACCCCACTGCAGTGTCCACAGTCTGTGACAACGGGATGCCCTCCAAAGGCATTTCTGGGTCTTTTGCAAGAGTCTCCCATGCGAGACTTGCTGCCTGTCCCTTCCTCTCCCTTCCAAACCCAGCTGGCAGGGAGCCAGGCCAGTCCAGGGGGTGGGGGCAGAGCCCAGCGCTCGGCAGCTCTGAGCACCAGGAGGCCCCCATCAGCCTCCTCCCTGGGGCCCTATTTGGGTGATGAGCCTGGCCCCGCGCGCTTGAGTGCTGTGGAAAGGAGGCCCGCTCAACATCTGCCCGGCCTATCTGGGGCTAGTGGAGCGCAGCTTTCTCTGCTGTCTGCGCTCATCTAGGAAATGGGTTCCAATGAGCTGGAACCTTAACTTTTGACAACTTGTCGTTTGCTGCCAGCTGCCAAGATGGAGCTGTGACCTCCATCTGGGTTCATGAGCACCAGCCTCTCATGCACTTACCTTGTCACCACAGTCGATTGTCATAAATAAGGCCAAGCCTCATGCTGGTGTGGGCCTCCTCACTGGGGACTGACCCATGCCCTGGATCACAGCGAGCCTCCAAGCACAGCCCCAAGCCCCTCGTCTTTGGGAGAGAGGGAGAAAAGGGGTGATAGCAATGCAGTAAGCTAGCAGAGGGCTGTTAATAATGTAACTCAGATGTTATTCGTGGACCTCACTCCTAGGAGATTTAGTTAAAATTAGTCCAAACCATAATTCCATATACTCATAAGAATCCAATGTTATCCTGGGAATAGCTGTGAATTCCCCCACCATTTACTTCCTTACATTTCTCCTGACTTCTGAACTCATAAAGAACCAACATGTGGCTTCAGATTCCACCCCCATGAAGCCAACCAAAAGCTCATTTCATAAAAGGATTTCCAAACTAAACCCACTTGTCTGAAACATTTCGAGTGTAGTGGCTTTACTAAACTGTTCTTGACCACAGGAAGTGGTGCGTTGAAGGGGACTGTGTCTGGTCTTCAGCTGTCCCAAAGGCTTCCAACCACACTCACTGCCCTCTTCTGCATCCTTTTTCTCAGGAGTGACACACAAGTCTGTCCCCCTTTCCACCAGCCTGCTCACATTCAGGCCCAGGAAAATCAGTTCACAACAGTTCACCCCCATAAAGTATTTTTGAACATTCTTCTCATTCAAGAGTAGTCTACTCATAAAGAAAATTCTCATGACAGCTACCTGGAAAATAATATATTCATTCTGGGTGTAGTGAGTGGTACCAGACCATCATTCCAGCATTCTAGGAGGCTGAAGCAGGAAGAAAACAAGGTCCAGCCTAGTCCTGGCAACTTGGTTACTTAAATTTAAAATAAATAAATAATTATTGGAAAAGAGTTGGCAATATTGCTTGGTATGAAGGCCCTTGGATCAAACTCCAATACCACAAAAAAATGGAATAAAATGAAATAAAATAATCCCTATGTTGTTGCATCATAAAACCGAATATTTATCAGACAAGTTCTTGAGACTACAAATATCACAAAAGTGAGCTCCAGGAATGAGAGTACTTTCAGTTTGACAGTACTGCCTGACTGCTGCCCAGCAAAAGGAAAAGAGGACACAGGAGTTGAATATGGAGTCTGACTCTTTGTCCAGATTGTAGGGAGAGAGGAGAAGCTGGAGATAGAAACCCCCACTCCAAATGGGCCCCCAGGAAACTTCTCTCCAACAGCATCCAGCATTTTCATTCCACATGACAATAAAACCTGCGCTCCAAATGCCCATTGCCTCCCCAAGTAGCAGTAGTTCCTCTGGACCAAGGGGATGAGGAAGGGCAGCCAAGTTACAGGCCCCCTCTGGAGTGCTGACTGGGGACCATTCACGTGCAGGGAAAGTCCCCCTGAACAAAGTCTGTCTGTTCCCCCACAGACCCGGGGACCCTGATCCAGGACAATGACACATTAGGTCCTGGGCCCCCCTGGCTCTGGGACATACTCACCCAGCCATGACTGTTTTGCCCCAGGGCTGCTAGTGGCTACAGGCTGGATGGGTTTTCTACAGAGAACTTGGGCAGGCAACCTAGAGAAAAAAGGTTCCAAGGGAAACTTTCAAGCCTGGGCCCTAGAGCAGGATGCCCATACCCATGTGTGCTGACTCCCTCCAGAGTTCATGTGTCACCCATGGAAACACGAGCCCCTTCCCTCCTGCAGCCCTGTCCTTTGGGAATCTCTGAACATGTTGGCTGACTTTGACTTCAAAAGTGTGGAGCCACATCCTGGACGGTGCGGACAACTTCTTTTCCACATTTGAGAGTCTTCCAGAAAAACTTTATCCATGACAGAGACATACTTCTCTGATCAATCATGGACAATATCCACATGTCTTTGTTGATGGAAAACTGGATAAAGAACCAACCAGTTTTGTCTTAAGTGAGCTTCAGGTTTGTTGTTTATTCTAAGATTGCCCTTGAGACTTGCTTCACAGGACTGTTATGCAGATTAGGCAAGGCAATACTCGTGATGAAGGCAAGCCACGTTATGACCTGGGTACCTCCTGAGCATTGTCTGGCATCTTCCTCATAACTTCCATCGCTGGGCTCCAGGAGGCATAGACTTCTGTCTTAGTTGCTTTTCTCACTGCTGAGACAAAACACCTGGCACCCGAAGTTAAAGGAGGAAAGGAGGACTGTTAACTTACAGTCTGCAGAGGATTCAGTCTGTAATCAACGGGCTCCAAGGCAGAGTGGTGTGACAGACAGGCATCACAGAGGAAGAACAGTTCACGGTAGGCAGAAGGTAGTAAAGCAACAAGGGACGATCGCAGATCTTTCTATCCTTTATATCTCATCCAGGCTACTTAGGGCAGGCAGCACTCACACCCTTAATCCTAGTGCCCTTGAACCTAGCATTGCACCATGAATCGGTTCCAGCGTCATACACAGGAGATCCAGCCACTTCTGAAAAAGCCCCACCTATGATGCATGAGGCTTTGGTGGGGGGAAATCTGAACACAAGGCCTAATAGTGTCTCTCCGCCCAACCGGAAAAAAAGAAGAAAGAAACAGACTCTGGACAAGTTAAGTGGTCCAAGTTCACACAGCTAATAAAAATCAGATTATGTAGCAAATTAATAGGGCAGTAAGATAACAAAAGGTGAACACTCAGATGACTCAGAGATGCAAAAAATGTTTTAGTGGTTTATAAGTACTTTAGAAAGCACACATATCAATTGGCAATGGGCATAGTAATAATAAAGCTAGTTTATCTATTCAATAAAAACCATTTCCATGTTTCTGCCACTGTTTCAACCCTCCAGGCAAATTATTTCCTAAAATAGTTGTTACAAACTTGCAAGTAATCTTGATTAGTTTTTCTCATGTCTCCTTCTAGGAGGAAATATTATTTACTCATTCAACAAATAAATTTATTCAGCTCCTCCTTTGGCACTGGGGGTAAAACTGCTACCCAAAAGAGAAATGGAACCTACAAGTCAGTCAGGGATTGTCAAGCTCAGATGTGATTTCTCACATCCTGGACCAAATCAGTCTCCTGAGAGGGCTTATCCTGTGCACTGTAGGATAGATAGTTAGCAGCAGCCCTGGCCTCTGCCTACCAGACACTTGTCCCATCCTGGAACACATGGTTGTCAAAATGTACCAGCCGTGCCAATGCTCAGGAGGCCAAACACCCCAATGGAGAACCACTGCCTCAAAGGAGTCACTCATCAAACCCTGACTGTTGTCAGCACAGGACCTCAAGACCAGACTTCACCCAGCTGCCTCAGTAGAAGTGATGTCACACAGAGATACGGGGCCTGGCAGAGTGGTCTGGAAAAGGGATTTAGGGGGTGTGGGAGATGAGCTTTGAAAACCTTGCAGGCAGAGGGAACAATGTGACCCAAGACATACAGGGAACGGTGACCCTGACCTGGGGTCCGTACTGCACCAGATGAAGACAAAAGGCAGTGTTATTCAGTGTGAGGTTGAGGCAACCCAGGGGGAGATTATAAGACTACGTATTCCAGAAAGTTTAGATGAGCTAAAACCATCAGTCAAAGTTTTATACACTAACAGGAACAAATGTTAACTCTTTCATTATAGTTAAAAAAAATCCAATTATTAAGGCAGAGAACCCCTGACTGGTCGAAAAGCAGAAGATTTTGGAAGTCTTGGGGGATAAACCAGTGCTTCCCTTTCATTTGCATATGAGAAAGCCCTGTAGGGCTGTTCAAACACAGATCCCTGGGTCCTGCCCCCAGCTTCTGTGTTTCAGGAAGTCTTGGGTGGAGCCAGAGGATGCTGGTGCTTGTCTGAGCATCAGCCCTGGAGTCAGCCCTCATTTCTAAAGATGTGAATAGCAGCCAGTCACATTCATAGAGATATGGCTTCTAATGCAAGAAGACAAGCGCTTGACGACTGGGCTGTCACTGGTGCGCCAAGAGCACTGTATTTTAAGGGGATCCCTGGGAAGCTGGAAGGTGTCCAGAGAAGGGTGAGAGAACTAGGCCGTATGGGAAGTGATTGAGGAATGTAGGGTGTTTGGCCTAGAAAAGAGCAAGTTATGGGAAGAATTTGGGAGGTGCCTCCAAATCGCCGAAAGACTGCTCTGTGAAAAATGGATTTAATTCAGTTTTTATTCCCCAAAGTCAGCCACAATTAGTCCAAGAGAGGGACAGTCAGGGTAGGAGTGTGAGGGGTGGGGGTTTGAGTCGGATGTGAAGTGGAATCTCACAATTGCAGATCAAATGAAGCAGCAGAAAGATAATGCAAGCCCCATAGGTCATTTAAAGTTGTCCAGAAGCCCTATGACAACAAACAGACCAAGACAGAAATCAAATGAATCAGATGACATTAATTTTAATAACAAATGTTATTTCACCTACTTTTTCCAATATGTGTCGTGTTGCTGTGGGATTGACGTGCAAAGCACAGATGAGAGGGGTTGCGTTCCTGTCGGCACGCCACGTGCTAAAGTGAGTGTGTGCTTCCCACTCGTGGCACATCCACATCTGGGCCAGCCACACACCAGCCGCACTCCACGGCCTCCATCTGGCTGTGGCTGTCACCCCGGACAGCCCAGCCGCACTCTACGAAACCAGTCACTATGAGGTGAATGATTCCTAACTTTACCCACTTCCTTTGTCCTGTTGCTGACTTTTGCATTCTGTAATATTCACATCCCACTCCTACAGTCCCCACTGTAGATGAACATGAACTTGTTGTAAGATTTTGTATATATTTTTAGGAATTTTATAACATGTTTTGAGATGTGGAGAGGCATCCTTTTCTTCCCTTTCTTTTCTTTTTTTTCTTTTCTTCCCTTTCTTTTCCTTTTTTCTGCTTCTCTCTCTTCTTTCCTTTCCTGAACCTTTCTGCCTCCATTTCTTTCTTCCTTCCCTTCCCCCATTTGTCTGTCTCTGTCTACCTGTCTCACTTTTTTTTTTTTTTTTTGGCTGCACCAGGAATTGAACTCACAACCTCGCACCTGCCAGGGCAGGTGCTTAGATCACTGAGCCAACCTCCCGGCCCCAGTTTTTTGAGGCAGGGTCACACTATGTAGCTCAGGCTGGTCTTGCGCTCGCATTGTAGCCCAAGCCGGCCTCAAACTGACAATGCTCCTCCTACCTCATCACTCTTTTTTCTTTCATCTCCCTTTCTCTGCAGAGCCAGAGATTGAACCAAGCTGTATTCCCAATCTTTTTTTTTTTTTTTTTTTTTAATTTTGAGACAGGGTCTCACCAAGTCACTAAGTTGCCCAGGCTGGACTCAATCTTGAGATTTTCCCACCATACCTTCCCACAGTGCTGAGATTACAGGTCTTTTCAACCAGGCTAGCTACAGCTATATCATTTCTCAACAAAGTGTCTAGAAAGTTCTTAAATTCATCTAGGTCTTGGTTTCTTCAGGAATTAAAAAAATAAGAACTTCTGTCATGTTACTCTTTAAAAAAAAATATGAGCTAGTATATGTAAATGTCTAGGTGCATCATTACTCAATAAATAATAGTATTATAATTATTATCACACTGTAATGTGGTTATTTGTTTAGAAATTGGTCTTGCTCATTATTAGACTCTGACTTCCTCTAGGGCAGTGACTGTGTCTTATTAAATTTTATGTCTCAATTCTGAGTGTAAAGAAATAGATGTCTGTTGAAATAATAATGTGGATAAACAAGTAGATGCCTAGAGATGGGGAGTCCATCCACAGCTGCTCTCCAGGGCACTGTGGTCCTTTAACAATAATATTGTGCTGAACGCTTTCATGTTTGGTTGAAGTCTTAACACCAAGATAGACTGACGCCTACAGAACGTCTCTGTCCACAGCCAGTGTGGATAATTTCCTATGATTCAACTCAGTCGAAGCTGAAAGTCTCAAGCTCATTTGCATCACCTTGCCACTGCCGCCATGTGATTAATGATATTAAATATCTTCCTCATCCACCTCCTACCAACCATAGTGAGCAAGTAGAGACTCAAAACCCAAATCACAGTATTAGTAAATGGAAAATGCCTGCTTGTAAATCAAGCCGTTCATCTCGCTTACCTTGGAACCTTACAGTTTGCTTTCTGACTTCAAGCTCCTCCCCACGACCTGGTTTTGAACTTGGGAACCTGCCTGTGAGTTTTCAACTGAGACCCAAGCTCCACTAGGCAACCACAGCCCTGCCACTCCAAGCCTGAAAACTCAAGCCAGGAAATGATACAAAGCAGGGCCTCCACAATCATCCCTCAGCCCGCTGAATCAGAGGCAGCCTGGTTGGATGAACTCCTCTGTAAAGTGGTCTCTTATTTGGATCCAACAGCTCCTTTCAGTGCATGATGTTAATCTCGTTCTAACCATATTTTGTAAATACAAACCCAGGTCCAGTGATTCCATGGAGACCGCATTTCCCAATAATGAGGGAAATGGCATTTACGGGAACCCCTGAAATGTTCCTTCAGTAGCCTGCGTTTTTGTAAGTCCCGTATGAAACCTCCATGTGGGCATGACTAATGGATCCACCTAATTAAATTTTTACAGCATTCCAGGGCTGGAGTGTCAAATGTTAGCTTCCAGCTTGTCTCCTTGTAACACTGTCAAATAAGTCTCCCATCCCACCCCCTCCTACACACACCTTTTTTTAGGGGTTGTAGGCCGCATTCCAAGGTCGCATGAAATCAGAATTGGATTGATGAGGATGAAGAAACGCATTGCCAAAGAGTTTTTGTAAGCCAGCCTACCTTTACCTATTTAGAGAAGTCAAAAGAAACAAAAGAATGAACACAAATCCCTCCAGCCAGGATAGAATTCCAAATGGGACATTTAAAAAGTCATCATTTATAGATAAGTTTATCACTGTTGCAACAAACAAACAAGCAAGCAAACAAAAAACCTAGCATGTGCCTTTAGCAAAGTGGAATTTTAACCTCAAAAGTAGACTTGAATTCAGTGCATTCTAGGGATTTCAGAAAAATAGGCTTGCTTCGTGTAATTCGTTTTAGAACAAAAGCCATTCCATTAGACCATTTGCCAGTCTCCTTCCCGAAAGATGAGGGAGTATCTCAACATGAGTAGATTTGAGCCTGCAACAGGAGCTGCTTAGCATGTAAAGAAAGCAGAAGTAAATTTCAGCATGGAATGAATACAGGACATCACAGGTTCTAAGCAGCAGGCTTGGCATTGCTGTCATGGAACACATCGGGGTGCCTGCTTGGAGCTGATGCTTAAAACGGACACGTGTCAATCCATCTGCAGATGTGCCCTAACTTAGAGATTCACCAAATGTGGTCCATGTCATCTATGTCAGAACCACCTGAGGTTCCTAGACAACAATCCAAAATTTTTGAGTTTGATTCCAGAAGTGGAGACAGGGACTCCAGAAGACTGTCTAACTTTTGGAGGTTCCGGCAGGCACACAGAGGTTTACTCCACCCCGAGAGGGGCAGAGGTGATTCTTCTGGCCCACGACCGACCTACCCCTTGTTCTCTATTCCTTCCTCTAACCACTCCACCCCTCTACCCACATCCGCACTAACACATTCACACACTCAAATGGGTCCACCTGCACACGCCTGCAGACACCTGCCCTGGCAACACAGGGTTTGCAAACAACCCTGCTGCCCGTGTGCTTGAGAACAAAGACTCTATTCCTGGGCTCCTACCTAGCCAAACCATCAAAGATTTTCCTTTCTAATTCATCTGAGGAAAATCACTAACCACAAACAATTCAGAAAACCATCTCCTTCCAAAAGTGCCATCCTAATGTGGGGATCTGTCCACTCTGTGACAAATGGTTGACTAGAGTCCGGCTGAGATGAGACCATCAGAAATTTACGACACAACCCAGCAGGATTTCTTGGCAGCCATTCCTCCTGGGCCTGATCCTGGGATGGATAATCCCAGAGCCATATTGAAGTAAAGTACTTTGGGACTAACAGGGTTTTGGAATCAGGTGGCCCTGCAGTGACTTCAGCTGGCATGAGGTATAAAAGTCTGGGTAAGTTACGTGGTCCAACTGAGTCTTAAATTATTTTCCTATGAGCTTAAAACTTATGAAAAGGAAATGAGACCATGTAGGAATTTACCAAGACCAGGGTGTTGGGGAATCCAATAATAAATGGTTGATCCATGATTAACCTAGTAGAGTATCTACCTTCCACAGACTTCTAATTCAGAAAGTTTTCTCTTGAATGAATCTTGATTTTGCTACCTATCAGTTAGGAAATTTTGTGCAAGGTTTTCAATCTCTCTGAATGCCAGGTTTTGCACCAGAATAAAAATAATATTACTACCAAATGCACAGGGCTTTTGGGAGAATTGTTCTGTGAGTGTATTATAAAAATGTGTGCTAGAGCAGGTAAATGCTTAGGAACAAATGACTGGCTTCTCTTCCTTTCTTAATTTTTCTCTACAGAGGAGACTATCCCATAGGAAGGAAGGGAAAAGGACTACTTCCTCCTTAGAACAAAACAGTGCACCAGGAGAAGAAACAGACTCAACACTTGCAACTGTTTGAGAAAAATTCATGCCCAGAATTACAGGTGACCCAGTGTTCTTTTGGTCACCCAGGGACCAGTCTGTTTCCTGAGTCATCTAAACCAAAGTAAATAGCCCCTCTGCCTGTGGCTAGTGTTTGGATAAGATAAACTGATCCCCAGAAAGGAAGGGGTTTGTCTCCTTGAATTGGAGCATTTCTTTATAAGGGGGTTTGCTTTCATAGGTAGAGAACAGATCACCTTGTGAAACTGGTGAACTGACCTTAGTGACGCATGCTCAGGGAGATTCATGGGTTATTGGACTGAATAAGGTGATCATTTCTCAGATCTATGTCTTCCAGCAAGGGACATAATCTCTCTGACTCCAAGTTTCTTCCTTCCAAAAAAAAAGTCGAGAGGATATGACCTGCTCAGTTGGGTTTTCAGGGCACTGAGCACAGAGCGCCAGGTTGAGTATATAATTAGCTGTCAACGTGAAGGTGGAGGGGGCCTCTCCAAAGGTCCCTGGCTCTATTCACCCTTCCATTCCTAGGCAGAGAGCCAGCACTATCTCAGGAGGTGGCTCCGGTTTACCTCTGGGCTTGTCTTGAGTGGAGAACATATTGATTGACTGACCACCAAAGCTAGTTGTGGAAGAAAAGCCACTGAAAAATTTTCTAGTTCCTTGAAATGTTAACTATAGAATTGTCATATGATCCATCAGTTCCACTTCTAGGTACATATCCCAAAAAATTGAAAAGAGATCTTTAAACAAATACTTGTACAGTACCATTCATCACAGTACTAGTCACAAAATAGCACAAAGCAAAGAAAGTCCAAATGCTCATCAACCAATGGATAGGTAACCAAAAAGCTGTCTCTTCTCACAGTGGAATAGTATTCAGTTACAGAAAGAAGGGCTGGGGCATACTGCAACCTGAATGACCTTGAAATCCTGAAGTTAACAAAAGCAGACACAGATAATCATATGTTGTATGATTGCATTTCTAGGCAATATTCAGATTAGGCAAATCCTTAAAGATAGAAATTAGGTTTCATTAGGGGCATGGAAAAGTGGAAAAGTGGAAATGGGTGCAGGACTTTCTCTGGGGGAAATGAAAATGGCTAGGAACTTGAGATGATGCTTGCACAACAGTGTGAATGTTCAAAATGCAGCTGAGTTGCGCACCGCTTGAGATGTGAAGTGAACTTTTGCCTCAGTGGAAAAAGACTTCCAAGTCAGTGTGTGAGTGTCTCAATGCCAGACTGAAGAAAATAGGAGGAAAAAAAAAGAAAAAGAAAAAGAAGATGACAGTGATTGTCAACACGCTGATTAAAAATTTCACTTAGAGGGTGGAACCATCCCCTAAATCTCTTTAATTAAGACAAAGAAGACAATAGCAAAGAGATGACTGGGAGTTCAGCAGATAAATAGCAGCTGAAATAGATGTGAGTTGATGGTGTCGGAGAAATGGTCAGCTGCACTGATTTTTTAAAGTCAAGTTAACACGACCAGTGTGCAAACAACACTGTTGTGCTTTTGTTCCACTCTCCCCGACCCTCTCTACCAGCTCCCGTGGTTTGGCAAGCTTCCTATTTTCCAAACAGCAGCTGTGCACAGTTGAATAGTAAATCAAACACCCTAAAAAACTGTTGTTTTAAAACAATGTCTCAGATTTCCCAGATATTTCGTTTCTGCATTCCTACCCAACTCCCCTCGCCACAGGACAGTCAGTTCCTGCAGGTAATGAGCCGCCATCCCCTTCCAAGGGAATTGGTGTGTGCATCCCTGTCCAGGAATGGTGTTGGGGGCAGAATTAACAAGCACAGTGAATTTCAGGAAGGTTTTGCATGTTGTTAGGAAATGTGCTATTACCAAATGATCTTGGACAGCAAGGAGTTGGGTGGCTGGGGTTTTGTGGGGACAGATGTCAACTCAGTGTGAGCCCCAAGGTTCCCAGGATCCTTTCTCCTGGCCTCTGAGTTCTGCAAGTCATTTCTGTAGATAGGTTGCCTGCAGGCCTCCGAGTAGGCTGTGTGATTCCAAACCCCACTGTCGGGGAGGCAGTTTTCCTATGAAGAGAGACAAATCACTGTGGTGAATGCTTGTTTGAAGCAGACTGCTTCCTGCCAGACCTCTTACAAGGCCACATGCTCCCCACAAATCCCTGGGCCGTGGCACCTCAGCTCCCCCTCCAACTTAACAGGTCAGGGTTTTTCACCCTGGGCACTGTCCATAGTGTGGCTTGATCTTTGTGGGGACTAGGAGTGAGGTTGATGAACCTCAGAAAGGTTAGATGATTCAGTGAGACCACACCACGAGCAAGTCACATTTTCACTCCACAAACATTGTATTCCTCTCCTGTGTGCTGAGTATTGCTATAGGCATTGTCAGCTCACATATACTTACTGAACACCTGCAAGGTGATGATATCGTGGATATAAGAGAAAACAAAGCATAGCTTCTCCCTGTGGAGGAGACAGGAAATAAACGCGTGAACTATTCTCGTCCATCAACACTATTGACAGTTGGGCTTTAGTCATTCTTTGAAGTCAGGGACTGGATGACTAGAAGCATCCCTGGTCTTTGCCACATCCTAGTAGTATCCTCTAGTAGTGGCTCCACATATTGCCAAACGTCCCCCAGAAGGCAGTCACCCTCAGTTGAAAGACACCGACATAATAGGAATTTAAGCAAACTTGTGATGGGATGGAGGGAGTAGTCTAAGAGGAAGTCAAAGCCTTTCTGGCCAGAGACTGTGATTCCTGCCCTCACTGGGCAATAATATTTAAAGATGGGGGCTACCCTGGAGCAGAACAAACTCAGCCCTGCTGAGAAGAAAAGAAGCATTTTAAAGCACATGCAGAAAGGGCAAAATTACTCAAAATTACCTTACCGAATCACTCATGTCTTGACAGTGTCCCAGCAAGAAGGTAAGGTCCATGCCTTGGCAGATTTTATCAGCCTGGGTCACTGTGCTACTCCTGGAACCTTGAACAGTGCCAGCACACACTGCTGGACCATGAATGGAAGAGGAAGGAATCCTGATGACCTCCTTCTGATGAGACCACCATGATCATTGTTCCTTTCTTCCTTGCCCATCTTGCTACTCTGTCTTTGTTTGCCTCGCTTTTTCTCTATTCCCATCTACACCAAAACATCCCCACAAAAGAGCAAGTACACAAATGTTCTGACAGCCAGACATTCATGTGCTCACCAACACACCAGCAGGAAGTCCAAGGTGAGGGCCAGACCTGCCCTTGGTCCAGCGTTCTGGGAGACGAAACCCTTATCAAGCTCAGGGCAGATCCCAAGGCCTAGGAGGCATTATCTTGTTATCCGTGGTTAACGAATAAATAATCTCTGTGTCCAAATTGTCAACTGGGCTAGGGGCCCCTTGGCATTCATGAGCCTGTCACAACTTGGGGGTTTGACACTTTCACCACAAGATGACCAGAAGCTGTGTGTCAAGACCAAGAAACTGGGGGATCACTGGCATTTGAGTTATGCGCATCCACAGTGAGAAATAATGTTGGAAGTCCACCCTGCTTCTTCCCAAAGGAAACAGCGTTCTGTGGGTACGAAGGCTACAAAATGCTGCTCCTGGGTCTTGGCAAAGACAGTGAAAGTCTGGCTGAGCCGACAGAGATGCAGTTCGGAGAATATAATCGTTTATTTACTCAGATAAACTCGATACTCGCTACATAAATTTGAGGGCATTTTGCTAAACACTTTATATGCTGAACTACACCCAAAAGACCCTAACTGTGCCTTGAGATGGAGGAAAATGATTGGGAAATAGCAAACCAGGCAACTAAATAAATTATATGGATTCATTTTTTTAAAACATGTTTTTCTGGACATGCTACAAGGCCTTTCTCAGGTAACACACGCTTGGCAACCTCAGGGTGGCCTTTTGATCTGAGCATTAAACTCCTATTCATTTTCTCCTTGGGTACTAGCAAATGCCTATCTGCAACTCCAGGTGACAGACTGTTTACCATGCTGAACTAAAGTGTTCACCTCTTTCCCCACAGTCCACACTCAGAAACAGTTAAAATTAAGAAGCAAAGTCCTAACAAGGCACAGACAGAAACCTCAAACTGTACTTGGGCAGAAGGGAGGACCTGAACCCCCAGTATGGAGTCTAGGAGCAGAGCTGAGTACAGAATTCTTCTCCAGCGCTAACTGATCTCCCTAATGACCAGCAAAGTTGGATCAGGCTGCCCAAGGTCCATGTCCCAAGAACGGCAACCTGGCCTCTGAGGTGTCCTTCATCTTTGCAGTTTCCTGTGCTCTCCGCAGTGTTCTCCAAGAGCATTCATCAAGTGTTTAGGATACGTCAGATAGTTCTAAACATTTCGCTGGGCTGTAACTCTCTCCCAAACCCTAGAAGGCATTATCTTGTTATCCATGTTTAACAAATAAATAATTAAGACCTAGGAGGCCTGGGGAACTTTCCAAAGTTAGTGGAACCACTAGATAGTAAGTGTAGGATTTGAGCCCAGGTCATGGTTCATCAGAGCCCACACTCTGTTGGTGACAGCTGTGTATTGCTAAATGTGGCTCCTCACTCTCCACAAGGGGTTCCCAAGCTCACTATGACTTCTGTCATCACTAGCATGGCAGTCATCAAGTAGAATTCAATGTCCATGCCACCTCCAGTTAGTTGTCAATGACTGCCTGGATCATTGTACTCAAGCAGTTCATTGGGGAAAAATTCCATGATTGATTAGTGATGCCTGCTCTGGGTACAAAAGTGATGACTATTGGTGTGTGTGTGACCTATATGCTCATGGCTGTCCAATGTTCACTGCTTACCAATGTTTTATTTTCTGGACTTCAAGGCTATATTTTCAATGACCTACAAAACATATCCATGAGGAAGTCTCTGGGTATCTCAGACACTTAAAGCTGACTTTGTCTCTCTTGGTCACAGATTTAAAAAATAATCATCTACCCAAGTTTCCAGGCTACAAACCTAAGAGTTAAGATGAACTCTTTCCCCTGCATCAGCCAATTGCCAATCAAACATATGTCTTTCCCATTTTCTTTTTTGAAAATTGTGAGAATCTGCTATCTTGATCACTTTCATGAGGACCTAAGTTTGGTCCTCATCTAAATTACTATATTAACCAACCAGCAAGAGCTCCTGCCTCTAGCCTTTCTCATAAAATTCCAAACACAATTTGCACAAGTTGCACAAGTTACCAACAAGCACAAGTCGCATATGCATCTCCTGCCTGCATACTCCTGGACTTCACTGAAGTCCAGACTCCAGCTCACATGTGAGATTTCTCAAAGGGAGGCCTCATTCTAATGGTTAGATACTTCCTATGTCCTCCATTACCCACCCTGTCAAAAGATACTTGGGCTTCAGCAACATAAACCATCTTGTTCGTCGTTCCCACACTGGTGTCTGCATAAACTTTGTCCTCCACCCATGGTGCCTTTGACAGTCAGTGATGCCTTTTGAAGCCCTCCATGCAATGGGTAGGTATAAGGCAACAGTTCCAGCAGTATCCTCGGCTCTAAGAAGCATTACCTGAAGGATCTAGTGGAGTGAACCAAGCCCACCTGGGGAGGAGCTGGCCTCACCCTGGCTACTTCCTCCTTGAGTCCCCTTGAAAAGCAGCAGCTGTAGGATGAGACTTATAGCCCGTACATCCATCATCAAAAGGTGTGTACTGGACAGTGCTTCCGTGGACCTTGGATGATGAGATCCAAGACTCTGGGTCCCCCAAACCATGTCAGTTTCATCATGTGACTTGTGTCACCAGCTTATCACCCACATTGCATTTGGCCCATGCTTTTTCAAGAATTGCAACTCACAGAAATCTGTGGGGCTTGGCACTGATTCATGACTGGGATTTCCTGGAGAGCAATAGCCATTCAGGGACAACTTTATCCTCTTGCTGTATCTGGGATTGGTGCCCTATACAGACCATCATTCAAGGAATGGTTATTAGTGGACTGAGAGAGAGAGCCATAGAATAGATGAGCCAGTCTTAACAGCATCACTTATTAGCCAGGTAATCTTGGTCCAATGTTTTAATCTCTGTGAGCCTCTGTTCCTCTGACCACAGAACTGGGATAATGACCATGCCACATTCTCAAACTCTTGAGACATTGTTATCAATGGGTAGATGATAAATGGATGAATGGATGGATGGATGAATGGATGGATGGATGGATGGATGAATGGATGGATGGATGAATGGATGGATGGATGGATGGATGGATGGATGGATGGATGGATGGATGCATGGATGGATGGATGGTTGGATCAATAGATAAATATTCATATCAGTGAATTAGCAGATTAAAAATAAATAATTTGATGAATTCACTTTATTGTGTAATAAAGTAAGAGAAATGCTCATAACTACCAAAGACCACCATCATTCACACACTAAATTGGCCCATGCTCAGAGAGGAGAAAACACAACCCAATCACAAAGGCTTTCCCCGCCCCAGGGATAACTCAGAAGGCAGCCTCGAGGTAATCTTCTCCCCAACTACTCTGTCCCAGAAAGAACAGGGGAGATGAGAGAGGGGAAAGGAAGGGAAGAAAGGGAGATGGAAAATGTAGGGAAAGGCAATGACAAACACACACTTGGACACACACACAGAACAGCCACCTACGCCTGGCCTGCCAAGGAGGCATTTGAAAACACTGCCACTTCACCCGATGCCTCTCCCTCACCCCAACCTCTCCCCAGGAGCAGTCTACAAGCCTGAGGTTTTGCCTTGCAGGAGGTGGTGAAGACAAGATCTTGAGCTCCCCATCATTTGGCTTTTAACTTAATCTGTCATCTCAGTAGCTCTTGCCTGGGAAGGCAGCCTGCCCAGGGGGTGCTCCGCAGACAGAGCCCACCCATGCCTCTCTTCTCACCCCAGCCCAGCTCCAACCTCTCACCCAGACCCTGCCTTGCTGTTGGGGTGCAGTGCGGACCCCTCGGATGGCAGCCCCTCCCAGCCCCGCCGTATCAGCTGAGTAATCTCCCCACGCATTCTGACACACAGCTGCAGGAGATGAAGACTGCACTGTTGATAGATGAAACTTCGGATAAGATTACATGGTTTTGAATATCTTGATGACATATTTGTCTGAAAAGTCTTTTAGAGGACGGCCTAATATAAATGCACGGAAATGGTTCTAATGACTAGCATTTGTCTACAGACTTCGTTGGAGAAATTAGCATTCATGTGTCTCGGGATGTCATTTGCATTTGTATGTGGGGACCAACTTTTGAATAATCATCTCTTCCATCCCAGAAGAGTTAACTATTTACTCCGAATGCAGGCTGGTTTCCTTCCGAGGTGATCTGGCTGGGTGCTCGCTGTCCAGAATTGGGACATGAATTCCACCTCCACAGCTTCCCTGGAACCTTCTAGGTAGTCCTCAGATACCACTTGCCCAGACAAATATTGACTTGCTCTGCTCTGCCTGGCTTCCGCTACCTGGCTGGTGTTATCACCTCTCCTGCCATGGCAGAGCTCAGCTTTTTCTACAGACTCCAGTCCTCGGAGGCTGACATTTGAGACCTGTCTGGCTAAAGGAATATTTGGAATTCTCCCCATAAAAGCAAAGATTCCACCAAAAACTTATGAGGTACAACAAGGGCAAGGAGGTAGCAGAGATCCTTTTCTCTGTGTGGCTTCCTAAAAGGTCCACTGGCTGAAGTTTGGGGTCATTTTCCTGGTCCCATCTTGCATTATGGAGAAGAGATAAGATTCCAATAAAGCTAAGCACAGCCAAGTCCTAACCACGCAGAAAGTAAATTCGGCTTTCTAGGTGTCAGTTTTTCATCCGTGATTTGGGGAGGGAATTTCTCCAATCACCTAGAGTTTAGGAGATGAGAGTCAATCATGCACGCAAAATGAAACACCCATGTTTGGCACCTCGAAAACATGCTGGAAACACAACTTCGTCCTCCTGGCTCCCCCACATCTCCTGGTGTGCCATCGACAATGGCATGGAGGCTCTTGAAAGCAGATTTGAAAATAGAAAATAGAAAATACTGATTGCCGGCTTCGTCAGGACAGGTTGGTGGAGGGCACTTTCATTGTTAGGTGGCCAGCCAGCCCTGGGTTCCCTTACTCATAAGCTCTGGCACTCCAGCAAAATTTTGTAAATGTGGTCTTGTGAATGTGGCTTGTGGATGGTGCCTCACTGCTCTGAGGATGTGGTACAGGGGTGTGGCTCTTCCGAGGCCCAGGAGGCAAGTGCCCACTACGAGGAGAGGAAGCTGACCACCAGCAGAGACAGCAGCACTTGGGAGTTCTGAAGACCCGACTCCAGGCCAGGGTTCTTGCCGAGGGCCACACAGCGCCATCTGACTGCTGCCCATGATGGTCTTGCTGCCGCCAGCTGTCTCTTGTCATAGGATCGGGGATGTGGAATGGGAAGAGGAGGCATGGAGGTTCAGGACTGTTAGTGTCAAGGACACTCATGGTCAGACTGTCCATGTGTAACCCTCCCTTCCATGCCCCTGCTCATCCTGTTTTACAGCACGTATAGCCCATTCTCAGAGATCACCCCCTTAGACATTGCCCCCAAACCCCTGTTCTCCCTCAGGTGCCTAAATCCAGCCTTTTAGAAGATCTCTGAACCAGAGCAAGAAAGACGGTGGACACATCAGACTGGAAGAGAAGTAGAAGGCCAATGAAGTTGAGCTTTTCCCTTTTCCCACGATAATAACTTTGATTTGTGTCCTAAATTGCTGTCAACAGAAATATTTTTTGGAGGGGAGCAGCTGCTTTGCTGATATCTCCAGCTCGTATCTCAGTCTGCCTGTGATGCAACTTGGCAGTGGTCCTGGGGCATCCTGTATGTTGCTTCTATCGCAGGACATCTGACTTCATGTGGTGACCTCCAATGCACCTGCCTGTCCCTCTTCCCCCGGTCCTCCTGGAGGGCAGGGGCCCATGCTTGGTGCAGGGTCAGACGCACAGGAGGTGCTCAGTGAGGCTTCACAGGATGAATGAACTGGCTCCTGCACAGCGTGTTCTCCCAACTCACAGGTGTGCCTCGACCTGAGGACAGCTACTGGTAACCTGAGTGCTCCCTCCTCTCGCAGGAGGGAGGGCGGACCGTGACCTGATTTGTCAGAATTATTTGATTTATTTTTGTCTTTCTGCTGGGCACTATGTGAACAGCACGCCAAACTCCCTGCCGCCGTGTCAATGTCTCAAACGATGCTATCTAGAGCCCATGTATTCTGCCAGGGACAACGCCTGCTCCCAGAGAGCTCCAGGCCACGTCCCACCCCTTTAATGTCAGTGGAGGCAGGCGGGGAGAGGCAAAGCTGATCCTGCTTGAAGCTCTCTCTCTCTCTCTTTTTTTTTTTAATCGGTACACCTTGAGAACATTTTTATGTGCCTCTTGCCAAACCCGAAACTTGGAATTATTGGTGAACCTTTGAAAAGCAGAGCCTTAAGTGTTACCAGTACACCTGACAACGCCTGCCTACATATTTCCCAAGTAGCAAAAAAAAAAAAAAAAAAAAAAAAAAAAAAAAAAAAAAAAAAAAAAAAAAAAAAAAAAAAAAAAAAAAAAAAAAAAAAAAAAAAAAAAAAGGAAGAAAGAAAAAGAAAAAGAAAGAAAAGAAAACTACGTCTAGTCCTCAGGGGAAGAACAGTTTTGAAGAATGGCCCAGAGTCATCTAGCATCACTTTTCATTGCTATTGCGAAAGAGACAAATCTGATGTGACTAATGTTGTCTGTATTTTGACACCTTTGATTGGTCAATCAGGGCAAACAAGTCATTATATGAACATGCCCAGATGAGTGGATAGATAGATAGATAGAGACAGATAGATATAATTCATACCTTTATACACTTTCCCTCCCTTTTGACACCAGTCTCTTGTTTTAAATATCTACCAATTCCTACATCATGTGGTAGTTTATCACACTGCCATTTCAAACTTGGACAAAATTAATGATCAGCATAGATAAACACCCCCTCCTCACTCCACCCAAGTCTCTTGTGGGGAGATTTATACTCTCAAAATTGGAAGATAGAAAGTATTTATAAAAAGAATAAAGAGTACAATATAAGCTCTGAGGTCATTCTCCAATATGTAGCTATCCTGGGAATATTTAATAAGAAGCGTGGCAGTCAAGCCTGGGCACACGTTAGTAATCCCAGCACTGCTGGAGGCTGAGGCAAGAGAATCATAAGTTCAAACACAAGCTGGGAAATCTAGCAACTTAGAAGGACCCTGTCTCAAGATAAAAAGTAAAAGGGCTGGGAATATAGCTCAGTGTGAAGGCCCTGGATTCACTCTCAAATGCTTCAGAAAATATAAGAGAAAACCATAGCAGAAGGTACTTAGACTCTCACATCATGGGCTGTATCAGTGGACACGCTGCTCTCTGACTTCTATTTAGATCAGGCCCACGAGAAAAGCCTCTCTGTGCACACAGATCTCTCTCTCTCTCTCTTTCTCTCTCTCTCTCTCTCTCTCTCTCTCTCTCCCTTCTTCCCTCCCTTCTCTCTCTGTCTCTCTCTGTCTCTGTTTCTCTCTCTCTCTCTCCCTTCTTCCCTCCCTTCTCTCTCTGCCTCTGTCTCTGTCTCTCTCTCTTGCAGAATCATTTCCTATTCTAATTCTGTCTCCCAGACATCAGCAGCCCTGGGCACCCACAGTTCCCTTGGGCTCCCACATATCCTGGGCCCCTCTCTGGAAACGCCTCCTCCACTGACCTTTCCTTCCCTCCCCAGTGTGGGC
This sequence comes from Dasyprocta punctata, assembly GCA_004363535.1. Classification (NCBI taxonomy): domain Eukaryota; kingdom Metazoa; phylum Chordata; class Mammalia; order Rodentia; family Dasyproctidae; genus Dasyprocta; species Dasyprocta punctata. The sequence continues at coordinate 15,948 of RJWM01002061.1, read as the reverse complement.
TCCTTCCTGCCAGGCCTCAGTGACATGAAGCAGGGTGTGGACCAACAGAACCACCGTGGCTGTGAGCCTCTCAGAACCCCTGGTCCAGATGACTCAGAGTAACTGTTTTGTCTTCCTCCTCCCCTGGACCCACCAGGCCTCTGCACAGGAGAATGCAAATGGCCTTTGCATTTCCGTAGCAGGGATGGAGCTGGGGTCATCAGTTTGTCAGGGTCTTGCTGCCCTAACCACCCCCAGCCTCTCTGGTCCCATGATCAGAGCTGGTGTACAGTACAGGAAGGTTGAAAACTGGACAGAGAGTCAGGATCCTGGGGCTAAGTCTGGCTCTGCTTCCTTCCTACTCTTTGCCTGTGGGTTGTCACCAGCTTCTCTTGAATTGACAACCCTGGTCTAGGCCCCCATCAAGTCTCAGAGGATGCAGAGGACAGGTAAAGACAGTTTGAAAAGTATCATGCAGTGAACCAGCTCAGGTGCCCAGATTTGTCTGAGGCGTTTGTGGCTCTTCCGGCTGGACAAGATGTTTCTGGCATCCAGAACAGTGGCCTGCACCTGGTCTTCTGTCCCCTATAGGTTCCACTGAAGTCCTGCATCCCTTTGAGTTTATGAAATGACAGCTGATTAGCAGTTACTCTTTCCCTTGTGATATTTGAAGGAAGGCAAAAGACAAATTTCTGTGTCTTTGAAGAGGTAAATGAAGGCTGTTCACTAAAAAGCAAATCACTTCCCTTGATTCTCTTGCAGCTAAGAAAGTCCATGTGACTCAGTGTTACCAACAAGATAAGTACTATAAGATGTAAGTATTCTGGTGGTGCCATCATGTTCCCTTTACCTTCCTTCTTTTCTCTTCTTCCCTTTCCTATCCTTTCCTTTCCTTTGCTTTTTCTTCCCTTCCTTTCCCTTTTCTTTCTTTTCGATTTCTTTCCTCCCATCCCCTTCCCTTTCTTTCTCCTCCTCTTCTTTCTCATTCTTCTCTCCCTCCTCTGTCTTTCTTCTGTCTTTTTCTTCCTCTTCTTTTCCTCTTCCTCATCTCTTCTTCCTTCTCCTCTTTCCTCTCCCTCCTCCTCTTCTTCCCCCCTTCCTTTTCCTCCTTCTTCTGTCTCTTGCTCTCGCTCTCTCACTCACTTTCTCTCAATGCCTACAATGTACACATGATCATAGGAACCTCAGCAGTCACCTTGGAAATATGAAATGACAAGCACAAAGACAAGACATGAGAATTACTAAGATGCTGACCTTAATACTTTTAAGCCACTGAACTAGCGTGGGCAGCCAACTACTTCCATAAGTGTGTGTGTGTGTGTGTGTGTGTGTGTGTGAGAGAGAGAGAGAGAGAGAGAGAGAGAGAGAGAGAGAGAGAATGAAGCCTTGTTGCAGCCACTGTTGCAAGCAACCATCCTTATCTGACATAGCGAATGAGGTGTTAACAAGATAAGGTCCTCTTCCCCAACGCTCCTTTGCTCTGTTAGTTGAAATCTCAGTACCAGCAACTGTTTTTAAAATGAGAGTCCTGCATTAGAAGTAACTCAAACCCGGTTGCCTTTATGACTACCTCAGACCCATAATCCCACTGCACCTCTGCTCGGCCACTCCGGGAGCTCCTAGAGCAGCCACTACCGGCATTTGTGTCCTTCACATCCACACCACATTTCCTGGGACACGGAATTCAGCAGAGGACCTGGCTTAGAGACAGAAAAGAGGCTTCGGTTGCTCCAAGAAAGACCCTAGCAGCCACTGCCCTTTGCTGAGCGACTCATTCATGCACAACCCCTGCTAGTCACTGCTTCCCATGTACTGTGTCCTATAAAGCAGAACTCGTGTCCCCACTTAACAGGTGAAAACCCAGCAGCTCTGAAAGTTCCTGGAGTTCAGCCAGAGTCCTGCACGTTAGGAGCAATGTGGAGGAGCCTGAGCTCCCGTCTCCCAGCTGTGCCCTCCAGGTCTTCCTCACGCAATGAAGAATTGAGAGTGCAGAAGCACCTATAGGTCTTTGCTTATCTCCTGTGGCATCTCAGGTCCCAGCAGACTCGGCCAGGTGCGTCACATGCTTTGGCTGAGTCTGCGCTGCACCTTCAAAGCGTCTGGGATCCGATCCACGCGGGGCTCGGAGGAGGGCGGTTTGGGGCTATTGAAAAGTGTCCCTTTCCACTGTCTAATTTGCATGCTGGATGTCTATTGAAAGTTGCTATGGCGATCCGTTTGACCAGAAGTTTCCGCTGAATCATCTCAACACTTATATGAAAACATGAGTGTGGTTTGGGGGCCCAGAGACCGAAAGACTGGGGAGACGCTTGTGACTCGCTGGTGGTAGTGCGTGGGCCCAGCTGGGAGGCAGGTGAAACCTGGGTAGCAGGTGCTGCTCCCTGGAGAGGTTCCGCCCAACGGGACAGGATGAATGGCCTCGGAGGAAACTGAGCCCTCCGGAAATGTGGACCGCACGTCTGGGTAGGGCCCCACTCCTGGGCTGCTTCTGCATTCGATGGGCTCCTAAGTAAATGCTCCCCTTTGGAGACCTTGAAATAAGGGTCTGCAACAGCCATTGTGTTCCCATAGTTTCCTTGGGAGCTGAAGCCAGGTCGCAGAAGAGAGGCACTGGGGCTCTAGAACAACCTGGAGGAAAGCGCAGGTGGCCTGTGTTGCCCGCTGGCCTGGTGGGTGGGGCTTTGAAGTGGGGTCAGGCTCTAGAGCAGCCAGGAACAAGATACGGTGGCTCGAGTCTGGGCTTGGGGCAGGCGGAGCAAGGCGCAGGTCTTTCTTCTCTTGCAGGGCTGGCTGTGGCCCATGGTCAGTGCGAGCCTCACCAGTGACTCTTAGATGCACACATTGGAGAAAAGATTCCCTCAGGGCATCAGAGAAGACCGGGTGCCATGGGCCCAGTAGCAGATCTGGCCAGCTGTGTCTCCTTGGTCCTTTGTAGATTCTTTCTTCTCTTCACCAGGCCCCTGGCTGAATGATAGCTGCTGTTGGAGACTGTGATCCAGGCCTGACCACTGGTTCGTCTGTTCATTTATGGAACAAAAGTTGTAAACAGGGCTCACAAATGATGCCCTTCTGCATTGTCTCCCTTGAAGTAAGCTTCATTTGGCATTGGGTACTTATTCATGTCTTTGGCAAACCATGCATTCAGTTAACTTTGTGGATACAGAAACGTAGACATATGCACAAAATGTTGCTTTATTTGTACCTTTGGCACTCTGGGAATTTGTTTGAATGATGCCACTGGATTTAGAAGTGGGGTGAGTTTAGATCAAGAATTTAGAGTTCCTTGTTTATCTTTTTTTTTTTTTCTGTGCCGAGAACCGAACTCACAACTATGTAGTTCAATCTGGTCTTGAACTCATTTTGTAGCCCAGGCTGGTCTTGAACTCACAATGATCCTCCTGCCTCAGCCTCCTGAGTGCTGGATTTAAAGGAGTGCACCACAACACCCAGCTAAGAATATGGAGTTCTTAAGAGAGGGAAAAACACCCAAGGCAGGCTGCTAAAATGCTGGTTAAAAAATAAAAACGAAAGGTTCCGTTTGTCATCATGGTGTGTGGCACGTGCCTATGATCCCAGCATTCTGGGAGGCGGACGTAGGAGGATCGCCAGCTGGGCCCTTTCTCCTGAACTTCAGCCCCACTTTTCCACTGGGGGTGGAATTTTGCTAACAGGCCCCTTACAGGTATGAAGATCTAGCGTGTTCTGGCACCGAGCTGATCTTCATTAGCCACAGACTTCTTCCAGTTTCTCTTTAGAATCAGTGGTTCTGAATATTCCTTGGCCATGGCTACCTTTGAGAATTTAGGAAAGTTCAACAGAAATGTGCACACGATCAAAGTTCCCTCATGGTCCCCTGCCATGCCCCAAGGATCCTGACCTATAGGTGAAGAGTCCTGCTCTAGGTTACCCCAGCAGTCTGGGGCCTGATGCGAATCATAGGTGCCTTCCTATCAGCTGTTCTCAGTGTCACAGAAGAGATGTCCATGGCATTGGGCACCTGGATAACCCTGACTCCCTAGGGAAGTCCTAGTCTGCTCCTGGATTCCTGGCCTGACTGCTCCTGGGAAGACCCTCACTTCTGACAGCCAGTTCTGTGCTTGGCTCTAGGATGTCAAGCTCAACTTCCGCCTTGGGAATAACTATGGGTGACAGTGAATGGTATGGAAAGCTGCTACCCCTTGAGCTGTGAAAACCCACCCCCTCCCTTTTAAATAAGCAAGAATAGCACTGACTTCCTAGGAGCCTGAAAGAGCCTAGGATGGAGACAACATTCCACCGGGAATGTCTGCCATAGTCCTGAGAAGGGTAACCATTCCCTGCAGATTCCCAGGCTTCAGACTCAAATGAATCGAAATCAACAGGAGGCAGCAGGTTCTCCAGGCCCAGCTGGGGTTGAATATGTTGCCCTGTTTACTTCAATAGCTATCGAAGAGCAGAGTTCAGCAAAGAAGCCCAGGAGTCCACAAGCCAGGGGTGAACTCCAGGGAGAACAGACGGAAGAACATGTGAACCCCATGTCTCTGGCTTGGCCCAACCTCAGAGGCAAATGTGGTCTAGATCATGCCCAGCTCCTGACTTTATCACCCACTGGAAGAGACATGCTGCATTTCAACGAGAAACAGTAGCCAGCTGTGTAGGACCTCGCTGCCCCGGGGTGAGTGGCCAGGCCTAGCAGAGACTGAGGTCTATCTCAGGCCTCCTTTGTTCTGCAGGCCCCAGCTGCTTCTCCCCACCAGGGTCTTATATGGGACAGCACTGTGCCCTCCCTTTCTGACATGCCCAGTCTCCCATTCACATGGCAAGAGGGTTACAGAGACTGAACCCTGAGTTAGACAAGCAGAGAGGCCACTGAGGCCCACTGGGATCAGGACACGTGGATGGATCAAAAACGGAAGTCACTATCAGGAGATCTTGGTACGAGTCCCTCTTCTGCCCACTCACCCACAAGCTGTTTGCTTGAGTGAATATCTTAGCTTTTCTGAATTTCCGTTTCTTCACCCATAACCCAAAGAGAATAATACCTGGTATACTGCCTACCATGAGAATGAAATGAATCTATTATGAACAATAATAATGAAAGCTGTAATCATTTTCTATTGCTGATGCAGTTAAAAGGACGCCCACCTGTTAGGTCACGGCTCTAGAGACCAGAAGTCTGAGTGAACTCAGCTGAGTTCTCCAGATAAGGATTTGGCCAAAGTCAAGGTGTTCAGCCAGGCTGAGCTCTTAAGGGAAGGCCCTGGGGAAGAATCTCTTTCAAGCTCACTCAGATTCTTGGCAGAATCAATTATATTGCAGTAGTAAGATGGAGGCCCCAGTTTCCTCACCAGTTGCCAAGTGGAAGCTTCTCTCAGCTTCCAGAAAACACCATGCCCCTCATCCCATATGCCCCTGCATCTTTATCTAGGGACACCACTGAATCTTCTTTCTTCTTATATCTCTGACTTCCCTTACTACATCCAGCCAGAGAAACTCTCTGCTCTACAGGGGCTTATGAATTAGATTAGATCCCCCTAGAAAACTTCTCTTAAGGTCAGTTGGTTTGTGTCGCACATCCCTCTGCCACGAAATACAAACAATATATTAACAGAAGGAGCATTCCTGACTGCCATTCAGTATGTCCACAGTCCTGGAGATGAGCATGGGACGTCTTGGGGGATCGCTTAGATTGTTCCCTTCCACAGTAGCTAACAAAAACCAAGCGCTTGCTACATGCCAGCACTGTACTGAGCATGGTGCCCCATGGTCTCTTTAAATGTTTGTAACCACTGAGTCATAGACAAAGAAGCCAAGGTCGGGGACACACAGGAAAATTTGTCTAAAGCAGCACAGTTGGTTGCTAGCAGGCTAATCTTGAACTTGTATCTAGCTCAGACCACTAACTTTTCACCACCCAATGAGCAGAGCACCTGTTCCCCACCACAGGTGTGCATGAGGTGTTGGCTAATACCTCCAACCTCCCAGACACCAGCTTGACAATACCCTTTGGGAAACACCGATTTCCAGTCCAGACAGCCAAGCAGAGATGCCACCAACTGCCAAATATGTGCCTTATTTATTGGCCAAACCAGACTGTGACAATAGTTTCAGAAATTAAAGTAGAAAAATAAATGAAAAAGGAGCTCACAGTGTTCCCACCACCCCCAGTAAGTGGGTTTTTCAGGTGTTCTCCACCAGTTGTCCACACATGCATAGGGTCACACCTTGCTGCCAACCTGAAAATCTGAGCCAACAGGAATCCAAGCCTGAAGCCTCCCACAGTGCTTGGGAGCTCATCAAAAGGAAGGCCAAGGACCTCCTGGAACTGACGGCCCCAGTGCCTCTGCTTGCCTCCTGCTTGGCACCACCATTAGTGGGAGGCAGGGAGCCAGGGAAGACACCGTACAACAAACTCCGCACAGTAAATGAGCTGCGAGTCCTAAAAGGACTTGCTGGTGAAATCTTGTTATCTGGAAGACAAAAAGGAATTTTAGATGTTTTTAAAAACCAATCTCAGGTGGGCATAGTGGTGGTCACCTGCAATCCCGGCACACTGGGAGTTTGAGGGATGTGAACCCGCAGTTCGAGTCCTCCCTAACTCAACAACCTATCTCAAAATAATTTTTTAAAAAAATTTAAAAAGTGAAACAAATGAAAAAGGGCTGGGTTCAGTGCAAAGGCTTTGGGTTTAATGCTTAGTACTAAAACAAACACAGAAACAAAATCTCTGGGCTTCCTTCCCCATATTAATAAAAAGTGATGTTGGTCCTCACTGATTCATTCATTCACCTTGTCCGTTCACTCACCACATTTCTGGGTACTTGACATGCGCTACTGAGCATCAAAGGGTCAGGGGTGCTTGGTGGACCAGGCCTCGTCCCTGTCCTCGGGAGCTTCCATCCTGGGGATTACAGGACAGGACTGTCAGTGTGTGGGTAGAAGTATGTCAAGGGGGTGGGGTTGGGAAAGAAGAAACTTCACCCAGGGAGGTCTGGGGGCTGGGAGAAAGTGCCCAGAAGAAGCAGGAGCTCAGTGAATCCCTCAGGCCAGTGTGACTTAGAGGGACAGGCAGGAGGCTGTAAGGCCACACAGCGTAGGAGACAGCACGGCCAGGTCCGGGATCCGCAGGCACGGTGGGACCGGGAGCTCCACACTGAGAAGACTGAGTGAGAAGTGTAGAGACCACGCGGGGGCTGGCGGGACCCCACTGCACTGTGGGCTCCTTTGGTGCACACTAAGCAGTTCAGACTCACTGGAGATCAGAATGGAGCTGTGGATTTTAAGAGGATCAAGGCATCATCAGGTTTATAATGCAGGAAGGGGTTGAGGCAGGCATTTGTGTTGCTTTGTACCAAGAAACACGGGGATGACGAAATGTTGGAGAGAGGTACCAGATGGATCAGACAGGAGACAGAAGCGATGTCACCAGGTCGGGGACCCCAAGGAATCGAGGTAGGGGGAACAGAGTACCAGAAGATTCCCCGATGGGAAGAGGACTCCTCATTCTTTCGCTCTCCTGTCTTGCACCTGCTATCTGTTAGGCATGTGTGGAACACTCGGGAAAAATGGAGGGAAAGTCATGAACATCCCTTCCTGTGGAACTGCCAGCCTCACCACACAGACAGCCATGGAAATAGCAAACAGTTTCTGTCATGGGCAAGAACAGCGAATAGCTGAAGTTTTGTGAATAAGGTGGCCTCTGCTGCTGTTTCTCATACTGGTGCTGCTAGTGGCTTTCTTTCCTCTCTTCTTTCTTTGTCCTCCTTTTTGGTCTAAAACATTCTTTAAAATACACACACACACACACACACACACACACAAATCCTTTAACCCACTGGTGGTACAAACTCAGTCATGGGCACACAGAATCACCCAGGGAAACGGGATTTGGCAATGTATCCTGGGAGGGAGTGTGTGCAAATGCCCTGGGGCAGGAGAGAGTGAGGGAAGGCAGGCAGGAAAGGGGGTTATTGGGGCTATTACACAGAGAACCACGTGGGCTAGACTCACACTGAGGCTGGACCTATAAATGGGGAACCAGATTTTAACTTGAAGCATAGTACCAAAATGTACCATCAAAATATAACTACTTCCCTTCTAAAGTGGGGTCAATTAAGGACAAAGGGAAGGGAAAGAAAAAAGAAATAACAGATTAAAGAAACTAGGACTACTAGAAAAAGTAGAAAGGAAAGCAAGCAGAGAGGCTGAGGTCGAGAGGGAGAAATCATCACCCATCCTTCCTCCTGGAGCTTTGCTGGAGATTCAAGAAGGTGGTGCTTGTAACACATACATGGTGGAGGGCACTGAGTAGATGTTCAATAAAAAACAAACTTCAGGACAGATGCTGCACACAACACATAGCTGATTCTAGAGGAGCCCTTGTGAATGAAAGGATAAGTGCACGTGGGTTGCAGGTGTGAATACGTAAACAGGGAAGACAGGAAAGGAAGATTTCTTGTTTTGAAGGGCAGAGGAAATGATTGAGGAATGTCTCCAACAGCCAGGGACATTCTTGTGTGAATCCTGTCAAGCCACACAGAGTGAGGGTTCCGTTGATGCAACTACTAAATAAGGTTTCAAGTAGCAGTGTGACAGCCCAGTACGTAGGGTTGTCACCTGAGCCTGCTTTCTCTGCCCAGAACCCAGGGAGTCTCACCAGCAGTGAGGCCAAAGGAGCCAGATTCCCTGTCTAGCCACATTTCTCCCTGGAAGCTTCAGATTGCTAGAGCGATCTTTCCATTTCCCCAGCTTGGGCCTGGGAACCTCCAGTTCGCTTTCCCCCATGGAGAGGACAGTATGGAATCTGACAGGAAGGTGATTCCGACCTGTAGTTCTCTAAAAGGTTCCATCATTTACGATCTTGATAGCTACCTGAACATCATCAAATCATTGCACCATCAGCTGTGACACCTGCAAATCAGCCCAATAGCAAAGAAGGTGGCCCCTGCTGTCTAGAGAAGGAAGGCACGCCTAGCAAAATCACAGACAGCCCTGGGTCTCCAGACTTCCTCCGAAGGGCTTTTATATCTTCCTGAAACTCCTTGAGCATTGACTTCTAATTAAACTTTTAATATGCATCATGCAAATTTATTGATTCCACCAGATAGGAAAGATATGAATTTGTATTTGGACATATCCCGCAAGGACGAATCTTACTTTCATGGGCTCCTCAGTCCTGCCCCCAAGTTATGACAACAAGGCTGGAGCCAGGGAGCATCCTGGATGTGGGTTTCACTGGCCCAGAGCAGCTGTGAGCACTTCTGCTCCTAAGACTCCATCCTCAGACTGATGCTGGAGGGAAGTAGGAGCTGTCGAAGTTAACAGGAAGCACTTTAGAATGGACCCTGTTTCTCCTGGGCTCTCTTTTTGTGATAATTGGTTCCCCTTTTCTGTTACCATGACTACCCTGAAGTTCTGATCCTGGGAAAGAATGAGCCAAGTGACCCGGAAAATACCTCGTGGAAATGTCTCCTTAATGGGTCTGATCATACAGCCTGCCTGACCCAGGGGACTTGGGAATCCCTTTATGTTGATATTTATGGACCAAGTTTCTAGAAGAAGAACAGGGAATCTGGTGAATTAAATACTCTCCTTAACTGCAAATTAATCATAAAACCCCCTTTGGATTCCAAAGTTACTGTTAAAATTCCTTCTAAATTTGAGTTGGTCTCATTTCCTGCCCTGTTAAAGAGGAATTGGATGAAACTCTCTGGTGAGTAGGAACTGGAAAATGCCCTTGGCTAATTCAGAGGACCAGTATTCACTGAACAAGACAATAGCCACAGTGCAGTGGTTTTTAACTGGACAATGCTGTTCCCCAGGGAACATTTGGCACCCTCTCAACATATATTTGGTTATCATAACCTAGGGGTGAAGGAGGTTGCTACTGACGTCCAGTAAATGGAGAAAAGGGATGCTGCCAAAGACCCTACAACACACAGTGCCCCCCACCCCAGACTCCCCGTCCCAAAATTTCAGGCGTTTTGATGTGGAGAAGCCCAGCCTTAGAGTTGGAAGATGGCTGGCAGTACGAGTCAAGGCATCAGATCATCAGTGAAAAGGAGAGACTGGCACCAAAACAAAAACATCTTTGAGAGGAGGATCTGGTGGGGACTGTGCTATCCACTAGCTGGGTGGCTTTGAGACAGTTAATACACTGACTATATTGAATTTAGTTTATTTGCTCATTCTGTTGGTTGGCTATGGGGAAAACGGAATGCTATCATCTAAGCAGAAGGGGAAAATAGGTGTTATGTGCTAAGGATTAATTCAGCGAAGAGGCAGAGTCCAAATGAGACCAGAGGACTGGTAAATGATAGCCAAGAGGGAGGGCAAAGCAAGGGCCTCTGAACCTCCCAGACCCCAGCAAGGATCCGCACTTTTCTTGCAGCTGTAATGAGCGAGTGCAGGCTGGTGTGATGTGATCCTACCTGTGTTCAGTGCCAGCTTCTCAGGCAGTGCCTGGTCCTTCCCCTTCCCTACACAGGCCCTTGGGGGTCTGTTGGATTGGAGACATTTCTCCTAACACTGGAGTGAAGTCCAGCAAGAAGGAAAGGAAGATACCAGGGAAAGAGACAAGAGGACATTGTATGTCCAAGGAGATGAAGATGGAAAAGACAGGAAACAGGCCATTCCTCCACGGATTCAGCTTAACATTACTATCTGACCCTATCCTACCTGGTAACTGCGCTCTTAGCTCTATGAAAACACATCCACACCAAAGCTTGCATATGAATTTTCATAGAAACATAATTTGAAATAGTTACAATGTCCATCAAGAGATGAAGGGATAGACTGGTGGTGCGGTTCAGTAGTACAGCATGTGGTTAGCATATGTAAATTGCTTGGTCCACACCCCATCACCTAAAGAGAGAGAAAGAAAGAGAGATAAATGGATAAAGTAGGATACACACACACACACACACACACACGCACACACACAATGCACTATTGCTCATCCATAAAAAGGAATGGAGTGCTTATCCATACTCCCACATGGATAAACCTCAAAAACTTCATGCTAAAAGAGGCCAGTCATAGAGGACCACAACCAGGACTGTTTCATTGATAGAAAATGTCCAGAATTGGCATATCCACAGACACAGAAAGCCAATGGGTAGTTCCCCAGGCACAGGGCACATGGAGACAAAGGAGAAGAATGTATGACTGCTCATGGGTAGAGGATTCTAACAGGGATGGCGAAGTTACTATAGACTTAGGTAACGGGGAGAGATGTACGACTTTGTGAATAAGTGAACGGGTGTTGTATCTATCATGAATTGCATGACAGCTCTTGGGTGAACTGCATGATAGCTACTGAAATCCATTCATTGAATTCTATTTCAATAAAATAGTTCAAGAGAGACAGGAATTGCACCAAAGTGACAATGACCTCATGATGGCCTTAGGTCAGGCTCCACAGAGCTCAGGGGCTGGCAGTGTACTCAAGAGAGAAACAGAAATTGAGGCTGGGTGTCTGGTACCCCCACTCAGGATGCTGCCCTGCTCTGGACAATTCTTTCCTGACGTCACCATCACAGATGATGGTTTTCTCAAAAATCTGCCTGTCTCTGTCCATTGGGATATCAAGGAAAAGAAAACTTGGGAAGCGGGGTGGGGGATTGGGTTTCTTAGGGAAATGTTAAAATTTTAGTTTGTGGAGCTTTTCCACTCTCTGAGGCCAGAATAATTCTACCTTTGACCCAGCGGATGCTGTGGAAACAGGTCCAGGTCACTGAAGCACTGACAGCCCCTACGGAAAGGATGTGGTGTGATGAGGCCGCCCGATTCCTCAGGCAGCTGCTACACACAGAGACCATCATGGTGCCTTTTTTTTTTTTTTCTTAGAAACTTATATGAGTTCTTCATCCATGTATACGTATAACTTCTGGTAAAATCAAAAGCAAAAAGAACATGCTTTTGTGCTGATGAGAAATGAAAATAGAAAGAAAAAGAAAAGACCCAGAAACACATAATTTGTCTATTAGGTGTCAAGTTTCCCTTGTGTCATCTTTCAGGGAGGAGACATTTAGTCTGGTTTGAATTATAGTGACAGATAATGAACACGTTTCTGTCCTCACACGTTTTCAAGACTGGAGCAAAAACTGATCTTCTTCAATGGATTCAGTCTTACATTTCCTTCTGACCCTTGGGACCACCTGAGGACCATGCTCTCTTAGAGCAGCGTCTAAATCGCAGCATTGCTGACTTCTTTCATTCCAGTGGTAAAGTTTTTTCGCTTTATACATTTTTTGGGATATGAAGGTAAAATACCATCTATGAAACCTCAAAGAGCTCACAGACACATGCTAAAAAAGACAAATAAATGAAGAGTGCTTAACTCCATATAGTAAGTTTTCAAAGGTGATACAGGGAACAACAGTGGATGGAGGTGGGCCTGTAACTGAGGTGTTCAATGCTCTTGGTTACCAATAAAAGAAAAGCATGCAACATACAGAACTCACAAAATGAAGTATGTATCCCACTTAGGGCCATCTATAACTGGGCAATCTCAGAGCTGATGTCCTGGCTCAGGATTCTCTTCAAGAACTAACTGTTTCCATGTTTTGCTCCATCTTGTTCACTGTATCATCTTCTCTCCTTGGATTTATATAGGATACTTGCAGGATAGTTGCTTTTAAACAACAATAGTGTATACGCTAAATTCATTAAGATGCAAGTAATCGTATGTGGGATGCCCATATAGACTGTGCCTTGAGGTTGTTGGGAAATCAAATAAGTAACCCGGGTCATGATTTCCTTTTCTTATCTTCCCACATCATCTGAAGTCTACACTAGAATGAAAGGTCCTGGAGTTACTCTTTTGGGACTTGGCAAAGTTTGGGTTAGCCCTCAAAGCTGGTCACTCAAAACCCAAGTGGTTTTGGTGGCCCAGGGCTCTCCACGGGCCCTGGCTTCCCACAGTGGGAGGCGGAGAGGAGGCAGGTTTGGTTTCCCAAGCCTGTCCTGCCGCCCTCGCACTGCGCAGTCATCTTGGCTCTTTAGCGTGGGCGGCTGCTCCCCACACGCTGGTTTGAACCCCAGGCTCCTCACCCAACACTCCCTCGCACCCCTCGGGGACTCGGGGCCCAGAGAGGCGTGCGTACCCCGGCTTCTTCCACGCATATCGCTCCCTCCCCGTGCCCCGCCAGGCCCATCGCCTCGGCAGAGGGCCCATCACAGCTGCCCGACAGTGGATGTGCGATTTTTATCTTCCTGCTCCACCAAAAGTACAGTGGAGGCCTCAAAGGGGCGCTGAGAGCCTCCGTCTCCTTCACCATCCCTGGGTGGATCGCAGCTTCCTGGGTGCTGGCCGCAGACCACAGGAGCATCTGGCTGTTGAGCCATCCTATCTGAAAAGTCAGCTTGTGACCAGTAAGGCGAACAAATTAAATCAGAATTCACCAAGAGAGAATAAGAGGGCCCTGCGGATGGACTGTCTCACCTTCACAGAACAGCTTGGCCCATTACTCTCAGACATCAACCCAGTTAGAACCTAGCTAATTCATTTTGTGTACCGCACAACATGGTGGGGGGATCACCTTGTATATGATTTTCTTTCTTTCGCTTTTTTGAGCCATATATCTTCCACCAAGGAACAAGCGTCGACCTCCAGTTCTGAGAATCCAAACAAGCCGAGTCACAGCTTTCTGTGAATTGTCTCAGGGTGCTGATGATTAGATATAATACCATAGCTGCATCTATTACTCAAGCCTTGATTTTACCTGTAATGGAGCCTCCTCAGGATGTGGCAACCCACTTCATACACAGGTAAGCAACAGCTTGTGCAGGGTAAGGGAGAGGGGCTCTGCAAGCGGTGGGGAGAGGATGGACCCAAAACCAGGAGAGCCCCTGCCAACCTCATCAGGGATTGGGCAAGGCTGGATCTTTCCCAGTGGAAATTCCAAAACACTGTACAGAAGAGTTAGTTCCTATAATGACAACGTACGCTGGTGGATGATTCCACCAAAACTGGATGTTTTGACAATAGAGGTGATATTCTAGCAGGTATGCTGTGGCTTTCTATGATGAAAATAAGAAGAAAACAAGCCATCACTTGGTGGCTTCCTTGTGGCAGGTCCTATGTGAGCCCATGACACCCTTTGTCATAAAAATGGCTTTGCAAATCGTGGGTGCATGTGTCAGATCATAAACTTCTAGGATGGACATTTAGGGACTCTTTCAATAGCTCTGACATTTTACAGATAAGAAATCAAAGACTGGAGGGTTGAAGTGCCCCCTCAAGCTGCCTGGACATGGGGTCCCCTACAGGGATCCCCAGAGAGACCCGTAACATCAGAAGGGTAGTGAAGACACCGTGTCAGCACTGACTGCCTCAGAACAAAGGGAACCCAGGTCCCTGGTTATGTTTTCGGTAATTGCTGCTTCACCTTGTAACTCATGTGAGGACACAAACTCTCAATCCCAGCCTTAAAACTTGCATTCCTGTGAACTTGGCCCCGACCCACCCTTTGCTGTTTCTATTACCCATCACAGTATCTCTGCTTCGTTTTCCTACAAGACCCCAGCATGAGCACCCCGCTAAATCCTAGCCGTGCTTTCCTTTGTATATTCCTGCACTTTGTTTGATTTACTGTCTTAAACAGTGAATGTTTTGGCTGCATAGCATAAGAATTTGGTGGAAAATCTGCACAGACAAGAACTTGGCAACGTGGGCACTTGCAGCTAGGACATATCGCTGTATTGGAAGAAACAAGATGGCTGGCGAGTGAGATTTATATTACCAGTAGCTGGAGAGGATGAGCGCAGTGCAGAATGGGAGGAGCATTCAGCTAAAGCTCCCGAAGAGACTTTGCTGTTTCCCGTGGACGCACCAGTCCCTCTGATGGATTCAAGCACATCCTTAGACCTGTTGGGGGTGTTTGATTTCAGCAAATAAGTTGCTTTCCATGGAACAACAGGAAGGCCAGTGAGAATGAGCACGGTGACCTTGACTCTGTCCATGAGATGTGTTCCACTAACCATGAAACCAGTGAAAGCTCAGTGAAGTTGTTAGACACTTAAATGTCCCTGGGGAGGGTGAGTACTCACTGTGCTCCTAAAGACTCCAAAGACCTGAACGAATATCAAGGAGGGCATATATATGCATGTGCTTTGTAATTACATATGTGTGTGCATTTCATTATACACATGTAAGCCATGGAGCTTCACTTCTGGAAAACAATGACATAAACTTTATTAAATACTGATGGTGGTAGGGGGTTATATCTATAACAGCTTAACTTTCTGTCTGAATTTTCCAGCTTATTTCTTATTTAACATAAAGAAAATAACAGTGGTTCTTTTTGTCACCAACGAGCTTTTCCACATACTAAAGGGATGGTGTTCTTGTTGTGTCTAGAAGCAAAACCATGTTAGTGTCTGGAAGACATGGCAAAGAAGTTGAAAAGGCTACTCTTGCTTTAGTGTTCTTTCACATACACCCTGGCACTACTGAAAATGATGGAATCTGTACATAAAAATGGATGGATGGGTGGATGGATGGATGGATGGATGGACAGAGGAATAGACAGGTGGACAATTGACTAAGCAGATAGATAGATGACTTGATGGACAGATGAAAGGGCATGTGAAGAACTGACTTATCATTCTTGCTGCTTTCTGAAGCAGTTCTGGAAGCCCTCTTTTGGGAGGGTCTTTAGTTGTGCTATCATGGCTGCCTTGGTGTTCTGAACTGACTCAAAATATTTTTACCTTTCATGGTCATTTTGACTTTGGGGAAGAGCCAAATATCACACAGTGACAGATACTGTGAAAAAGTGGACGAGAACACACCGCAGTGTTTTTACAAGCCTGCCCTTCTGCTGGATGGCATTTGGCAGTGGCACTCACTGTATTTGTGATCAAACCTTGTAAAGACACTCGCAAAAGAAGGAGCACTTCCAGAACTGCCTCAGACAGTGGCACAAATGACGGGATAAGTGTGTTCAAAGCAAGGGGAGTAGATGAAAGGGGATGAATGACAATGTG